>JAGUQR010000184.1:1800000-2030201 GCA_018905775.1 Meloidogyne exigua
AGTTTAAGCACACAAAAAGAGGCAACATCTTCCGAACTTTTTGACACTGTTTTTGCTGGAATTTGACAAAGCTTTTCTTTATTGGACTCATTTTTATGTTTCAGTCCTTCAAAAAGGTCAATTTGAGTTCGTATTTGTCTTATTCGAGTCTCCAATTTTGTACACATTTTGGCAATGTTGTCATTTGTTCGAATTAATTGATGCTGTTCAATGGGGGTTAAAACGTCGTTTGGAAGTGAAGAAGAGGTTGAACTGAAAGAAAGGAATTTTTTTCAACTAATTAACACAAAAGAAAGGACGTTATTGTGGACTAAAAGCTTTTAAATATTTTTGTACCTTTCACACTTCTTTGTAGAGGAAAAGGAAATTAAAAAAGAAACCTTTGAAATAACTTTCCTTCAAATTCAAAATGTTTGTCTAAATTGTCCAAATCGTTCTTTAATTGTTCAAAATCAGTCAAGGATTTGTCATAATTAAGTTCAATGAGTTCAAGTCGTTTATGCTAAAAACAGCGAATTAATTAAATGAAGCAAAAAAAACCAAATCAAAAGAGGAGGTTAACTGTCCAAATCCTTTAGGTATTTTTCCATCTCTTCTGTTAGACTCCTTTTTCCATTCAGAAAAGCATAATTTTAATTGATTTAAATTCTCTGCACTCATTTTAATAGCTTCACAAAGGTCACTTAAATGATGACCTTTCTGCAGTAGACCAGATAATAATTCGGAACAGACTGTGCCCATTTTGTGCTTATCAAAATTGTCTAAATTTTAATAGAAAAAGGAATGTTAGGAAAATGAAAAGTTTAAAGAAATTAATTAGAAAACGGATTTAGTAAAGGTGTGGGCTTTACCCTTCACAAAATCCAGGCCTTGCATTTCCTTTCACCTTTTTTGATATTTGAACCGTGCTATCTCAAACGCAATGGATCTACGGTGAGACAAAATATCCAAACATTAAACTAGGATTTTTAAAAATTTTAATTCCAAACAGAAGATCCTTTTAACAACAATTATGTCCTCATAAATTGAGAAAAAAAAAAACTAACACAGATTTTCTTAAATATAAACCAAAAAATACTCAAGAAAAATAAAAAAAAAATAAACCTAAATCAGCTGAACGAATTCTTCTTTCAATATCACATCTAATTGGACATAATTGCTGTTCTAACATTTTTGCTTGTTTATTTCTAATTCGAGTATATTCAGAAATTGTAGAAAATAGTAAATTATTTAAAGCTTCAAGTTGCTCTTCTTCGTTGTTTTTGTTTTCATTTTCGCCCTTTTTTTGTTCAAATCGTTCTTCTAGGCTTTCATTTCTATCGGTTAAAGACATATTTATTGGCCTGAAAAAATTAATTTTAATTTAAAACATACACAGAAAGTTTAAACAAAACTGAAATTATCCCTATTTTTCGAATTTTAACGAATTGGCATTGTGTCATTTAAATGTCATTTTGGTAAAATAAACAAAGAAAAAGGCACACTTTTGCTCCTTGATTTGTTTCTAAAATTATTTAATTAATTTAAACGATTCCAACAACAACGGCATTATTTAATTCTTCTACGTGTTAAACTCTAACAGAAGAAGAAAAAGAGAGTAGTGTGAATAAGTTTGAATTTTTAATTAAAAAGCAAATTTTAAACCTCCCACTTGTCTCTTGTTTTTAATTTATTTTCTGAATTAATTGTCTTTATTTGAAGAATATTTTCATAACTAATTCACATGTTTTCCTCTTCCTTTTACATCAGTCTTGTATTTTTAGTTGCACTTTTAGACGGCCTTATGTAGACAACCGACATTAGCCGATTAAAAGATTTGAGTTTATTCAATAGAGCAATACCCAAAAGATCAACATTACCTTAAACTTTAATTAAAGGAAAAGTTAGAAAAAAGAGAAACAAAACACCCAAAACCTTTAAATATTTCAAGGGTTAAAATCAAGTTTTAAGGCTGCAAACAATGCTAATGAACATTATTTTCTGTTGGCGAAATGTCTCAACTTAATTTAATGAAGTAAGAATTTTCGATCTTTTGGGTTTATCCTATGGATTTTCGCCAAAAATATTTTTCCCTTTTAATTTTCCCTTTACCCATCCATTTCCTTTTCACGAGTTGCCCTCTATGATCATATTACCTCTCACGAGTTTTTCCAGACTTTAGACGAGTTAAAAATAAATATTTGTTTTTATCCTTATAAAAATAGACCGGTTTTATCTTCCTTTATAGCCATTTAAATTAATAACAAAATTCGGAAAAGTGCAAAATCCTCTTTAATTTGATTTTTGCTACTTAGCTAATCCTCTTAGGTAATTATTATACTTAATTAATTAAATTCTTTAATTTGTTAAATTAAATTCTTTAAATTAGTTTAATTAACCTTTAAAATAAAAATAATTCTAAAAATTAAAATGCATTAAGCCTTAACTTTATTTGCTATAAATCTTTCTTTTATCACACCCTATAAGGTTGTGATAAGTAACGGAAGGAACCGTTCCTTTCACACTACATAGAAGGCTGGAAGGAACCGTTCCTTTCACACTACAAAGAAGGCTGGAAGGAATCGTTCCCTTCACACTAGCTAAAGAGACCTTAAATTAAAAATAAATTAAAAAACTTTTTCAACCTTTTAATAAATTAAAATAATTCAATTTTTAAAGGCTTCTGTGCGGAGGGAATGCAAAAATGCATTTAAAGCATTTTGTAATAGTAATCTTAATTGCATTTTTGAGTTTGACTGAAATTGATGCTTTAGGAAGAAAGAAAATACAACGAAAAAAAAGTTTGGAGTTTTCTAATTTATTAAAAAAATTTTTTAATTAATTAAAGATTTGGCTTCAAAAAATAAAGAAAATAAATTAACTAAAAAATCTGAGACAAAATTTAACAACAAAGAAATTCTGAAAGAACAACAAAACTTGGAAAAGAATGAAAGACCAGAATTACCACCAGAAAAGCTTAATAAATTAAATCAAATAGATCAAGAATTTATTGACAAAATGGTCAACAGTAAAAACACCCAAAATGTCAACTTTGAGAAGAGATCAGGTCACAAAAGGGAAATAATTATTTTAAACAGAAAGTTGGGCAGTAGGGGGGTATTGTATTTAATAAAATAGGTACCACCCTGTTACAGTACTTTAATAAGTTACCATTCAATTATTTATTTTCAGGGAGTTTATCTTCCCCAATTAATCCCATCCGTTCAATGTCTCAGGGTAATAAACAACAATCTGTTAAGCGTCGTACCCTTTCTTTGGATTATGGGTTAGAACAGAAACAAAAAGGTAAAATAAGTGATGAAAGTGAAGAATCAGTAGAAGAAGAAAATAAAAATAAAATAATTAATGAACAAATTATTAAAGAAGGTAAACAATGAATTTAATTAAATTAATTAATTTAATTAATTATTTAATTAATTTAAATCTAATTAAATAAATTTAATTAAATTAAATTATTTAAAATTAATTGCTTTTTCCATTAAAAAATTTAATTTTTTTTCAGATTTTTGTCCAAAAACTTCAACTCCAAAAATTGGTTGTGCTTTAGATTCTCTTTATTTTCCTTTCCTTCCTAAAATTATCAAAACTGTAATTAAAAAATGCTCTTACATTATTGTTGATAGTGGACATTTAGATGTTGGAAATGATGGGAAAATTTTTGTTAAAGAAAATGAAGAATTTTTTAAACAATTTAATGTTGATATAATGAATGAAGTTAAGAAAGCAAATGTTGAGGTAAGTAGTTTTCTCTTTAAATTAGGTTTGGACAAAATGTCAATGGACAAAAAAAATTAATAAAATTTATTTTTAGATTTATTCCTCCATAAAATTGCTGAAAAACAAATCAGAAGAATTTTATAAATTATTAAATTCTCAATTAAAAAATGCAGGTCTTAGTAAAAACTCAATTCTGGGCAAGAAACGAAGCAAGGGGGATCCGACAAGGATTGACCTTATTGAGACTATTACCAAAAAACAGGTAGGAATAATAAATTAAAAATTAATGGTAGGACAAAATGTCAAAAATACAACAAAATGTCAAACGGACAAAATGGCAATTGACAAAATGTCAATTGACAAAATGTTAAAAAGACAAAATGTCAAAAAGACAAAATGTCAAAAACATTCAATAATCAACCTTCTTAATTCAGAAAAATGCCCAAAAATATGATGGTTTTGTTTTGGACTTGTCGGAAGGCTTCGAAAAGGCCGACTTTACATTGTCAGAATTTCTGAGTGATTTTCTTTTCTCATTGCACTCAGAGAAAGCTTCCAACCTTACAAAAACAACAAAAACAAAAAGACGAATAATTGGTAAAATTAATTAATTATTTAATTTTAATTAAATTAAAGCAATTAAATTAAATAAATCTTCAAAACAATTTTTATCATTAAATAATAAAAAAGAAGAAAAATTGATGGAAAGTTTAAAATATGTTGATTTAATTTTTGCTTTAGAAGAAGAAAATAAAAATAATAAAAACGAAGAAAATAAACTCGAATTTTCTAAATGGCTTAAATCAAAGAAAAGTACCTTAATTAATTATTTTTTATTAAAAAAAATTTTTTCAAAACACCAAAACCCCAAAATATTCAAAAATGTCCATTAACCAAAATTTTGCCATTTCGTCACTAACCAGAATTTAATTTTTGTTTTTATTTTCTTTAGTTAATTGTCAGAAGATTGTGCCTTTAATTGAAGGAAAAGGAAAAGAAGCTTGTGAAAAGAAGAGTGTTGATGCGGCCACTGACACAAAGCTGCGTCGTAAAAGGGAAATAATAAATAATATAAGAGGTATTTATTTAAATTAAATTTAAATTAAAGAAGAAATTAAATAAACTTTATTTTAATTTTAAAAACTTAAAAAAATTTTCTTTTCAGTAAAGAGTGCCCCTGCACGTCTTGGAATTTTAAGGGAAAAAAGACCTGACAAACCCCACACTTCTTGGTTTGAAAACGAGGAAGAAGACGAAGACCATTTTGAATCAACTTTGTATTTTGGTGGTAATTCTGCTGCTTATCCTTATTCACAGCAATACTCCCCGATGGAACAACAACTGAAAGCTTCTTTCTATAATGGAAATTATCCTTACCATCAATATATTCCTAATCAACCTATACATCAATTACAACAACAACAACAGCCACCTTCTTCTTCTTTCTATTTTCAACAAAATGTTGGGTATGGAGGACCTCCTCAATTACAAAATTCTGTTTATGGACATTATGGGAATGAACAGTACGAGTTGGGATATGATGGATATTCTCCTAGAATTAATAATAAGCAAAGAAAAGCAACAAAGATTGCAATGAATATTAACCTGAAGGGGAGAAAGGCTACTGGAAAAGAACAACCGCGGGGAACTGTCCGTTCTAATTTAAAGAATGAAGATGAAAAGAATAAAACAGAGAAACAAAAGGTGAAAGAAGAAACACAAAAATCAGAACAAAAAGAAAAACTTGAAAAGGTTGAATAAAAATACAAAAATTATTGTATTATTAAAAACAGAATTTTACAATAGTAGATTAAAAAATACAAATAATTATAATCAGAATTGTTTAAGAAAAATACAATAATTAATGTTATTTTCAAGTTTATTTAATTTTAGGTGGTAAAACCTGATGAAAAAAATACAAATTCTGGTAAAATACAAATAAATAACAAAGAGGCAGTAAAAGAGGGTGAACATAAAATAAATATAAAAGTACCAGAAGGACAAGAAAATTTTGAACAAATTTATGAATTTGATTTGGATGAAGGTGACGTTGATATTGTATGTGTTAAACCTTCCTTTTTTTAATTTAAATAAATAAATTAATTTTTAAGGAAATTAATTACGCAATAGAAAATTATGGAGGTGTTGCTCTTCCCCTTATTAAATGGCAATATAAAAATTCTAGTTGTAAATTAACTACAAATATGAATATTAGTGTCGCAAAAAAGGCAATTTCAAACCTCAATTGATAGAGTTTTTAATTTTATTTTTTTTCTTTTTTTTCCTTGTAGGGCTGCCTCTTTTTTAAACAACCAAAAAACACCTCTTTTGGGATAAACTGTCTTTTTTTATTATTATTAACAAATTCTGTAGAATTTGTTCTTTATTTCTGATTATCTAATCTCTGTTTATTATTTTAAAATAGTAGAAAATAAATTATTAAATTTAAATAGTTGAATAAATTTGTTTGAATTTTTAAAACTTTTTACCTTTAAGAATTTAATAAAATTCATAAGCGTAAACACAAATGTTTTTGTTTAATTCTGATTTGTGTTTTTTGTTGTTGTTGTTATCAATACTTTTATGTCTTTTATTTTCTAATAGTAATTCTGATTTTAAGTTTTATTCTGATTTATATTTTATGTTAGTTCTGATTTGTGTTTTCTCTTTATTCTATTAATAATTCTGGTTTTATTTATATTCAACTAATAATTCTGATTTGTATTTTATTTACATAAATACATTAAATACAATTTCTATTTTAAATAACTAAAACACTTTTTACTGAAATAATTCTGATAATATTATAAACTTACTAATACATAATTAATAGTAAAATACACAATTTTTCATAAATTAATTAATTCTAAAAATACACACACTACAACGAATAAAGGAATGCAGCAGAATTTATGTATTTAAATATAATAGATTAAACAAAATTTGTCAACAACTTGTGGAAAAATGTTTAAAAAACCCGTTTTTTAATTAAAAATGTTTAAATAAAAATTTAAAGAGAAAGAAAAGGACCTTCTTATCCCTAAAATAAAATTAAATTAATGTGAAAAGAGTGAAAAAAAAAATTTTTTTAAATTTTTTATTTATTTTTAATTAAATCACGTGAATACTATTAATGAATTGAAAAATTAATTTAAAAATATTTAATTAAAAAAATATTTTTTTTAATTTTAAATATTTAGTTGAAGAATAAAGCTTTAAAAAAAATATTATTTATTTTATAAATATTAATTAATTAATTTAAAAATTAAATTATTATTTTTTAACCATTATTTATTTTTATTTTAATTTATCTCGTCATTCAAAAAATTCCAACAACCACAAAAAAATTTTTAATTCGCCAATTTGGCTCTTGTGAACAAATTCCTTGTTAAATCAACCACCCAAAAAATATTTATTGGATAGAAAAAAGGGTAAAAAGACGTCTATCTGATTCAGCGAAAATTTTTATGTAATGCGCAATCCATTTTAATGCGTAAATAAATAAATAAAAAAAGGATGGATGAATAAGAATGAAGGAATAGAACAGTGGAACACATCAAACATTTAAGGTTTTGGCCGTAGACATAAACAGAATTAATAAAAATAGTAAAAGGACGATAAGTAAGTAAAAGGAACTAAAATTATAAAGGAATGCATAAACGCCCCTTTTATTAAAACTTTCTCTTATATATATAAAGGGGAAAGAAAAAAGATATGAAAATCAGAATATTTTGTGTTTTCTCTCTAAATATAAAAATATATCTTTAAAAATAAATAAACTTGAAACCAGAACTTTTCCTTTTTCTCTTACATATTCGCTTAAATAAATAAACTTGAAATTAAATAAACTTTTCCTCTTCAATATAAATAAACTTTTTCTTTCTCTAACACTGCTGCGTACTATCTACTATTCTCTGACTACAACAAAGTTTATTTAATTTTCTCTAGCTAACTACAATTAAAAGAACAAAAATGCTTAAAGTTCAATTACAAAAGGCTATACATTTTGCAAAGACTAAGTTGCTAGTTGTTGGAAAGAGTAGTGACAAAGCTATAGAGAGGAAAAGCAGCAGAGCAGCAGCAGTTGTTTACTTAACTGAGGGGCAACAAAGGAGATGTTCAAAATGCCAAAAAAAGCAAATTAAATTAGAGGATAATGAAGAGGGACAGAACAATATTTTTTATAGTAATTTTCTTATTTATCATTTAAATTAAATTTATTAATTATTTTTTACTTTTTAAGTGCAAATATATTTATTTATTTATTTTAATGTAAATAAAGTTTATTTTTTTTTCTTTGTTATAATGTTAAAACTTTCCCCTCTCTTTTAATAATTGCAACTTTAAAACTTTCTTTTTTAAAAGACATAAATTAAAGCAAATAAAAGCAAGCAACAATGCCGAAATTAGCAAAAACATAGGGCCAAAAGTCCGAAATTTTTTAAAATATATTTTACAACAAGTCTCTAATTTCAATATTTTTGACATGAAAAAAATATTTTTTTTTAAATTGAAAAGTTTATTTTTTTTCTGTTCTTTTAGTTTCTCTTTCCCTTATGTATTTTTACCCTCACAACTATTTTTACTACTCCCAGAAATCTTTTCTTTTAAAAAAATAAAAAACATTGGTGAAATTTTTTGCCAAAATTTGGGAGATTGAATGCCGCTTTTTACTCCCCTGGGATATCAGAGAGAAGAGAAATTTAGAGAATTTTGTGGTTGCATAATCCAAATGAGTGCTTCTTGGGCGCGATTATAATTTGGCGCGGACAATAAAATAAGTAGAATAATGATAGCCTAAGGAGCTGAAATTTTGCTTAAATATCCCCACTAGTGTTGTTTATGTTTTCCCCAAATTTTATAATTTTTGGTCAACTAACAGAAAAGGAATAAACAAAAATGTGCCTTAAACAAGCCTTTTTCGTAGTTTTTCTTCTATAACTTAAAAAATACTGAACACAAAAATTTTTAATTTTTTTATAAATTAGCTAACACTATTAGGAATATCTACGTAAAAATTCAGATTTCTACGTTTTCACCCCCCTGAGATATATAAAAGCGCGCCGAACGAGTTTGCGCCTAAACGTTTAATTTAAATTTTGCGCCTTTTATTTAACTTGCTCATTTTATATTTTTTTTACGATGACTATATTTTTTTATCTAAATAAAAATATAAATAAAATGGCCAAAAGATGGATTAAACCGTAGGGAATCAAGTAAAATATTCAATCGCTACACTCCCCAAAAAACAAAAAAAAATTCTCTGCTCTTAGAAAAATAAAAAAAAATAAACAAAATGCCAAAAATGTAAAAAACCAAATTTTTCAATCCATCAAAGCCTTTGCGATTTAAAAAAAAAATTTTTTTTAAATAATATTTAATAAATTGACCCTTCCATTGAGAGAGTATAAAAGAGAGTAGTAGTTTTCTCTGTCAGTCTATTCAACGGTAACAGAAAAGTTTATTTTCAAGTTTATTAAAATACAAAGGAATTAAAGCTAAGCATTATTCTTTACCTACATTTAATTAAATTAAAATATTAATTTCTTTCTTTTTTAGAAAAATAAATAAATTAATTTAAATTCTTTTAAATAAAATGGCAAGTCTTTCTTACCCTTTTTAAATTAAATAAACTTATTTCCAGTGGTTCTATTTTTCCGGCAGTGGTTTAGAACAACAAACAGCAGCAGCAGCAGCTTCTTCTTCTTCAGCTAGTGCTGCTCGTAGGGAAAGTAGAAGTGGAAGTGGTGCGGGTATAGACAAAGGGGACAACGCTACTTCTACTGCAACAGAACAGAGAAGATCTACTGGACATGTGCAGATGGTACCTAGAAGGGAAAGTAGAAGTAAAGAGTCCATTACTGGAACAGCCTCTTCTAAGCCTAGAAAGTCGGGAAATTAAAAAATAAATTTAAATTTAATTAATTAAAAAGAAGTGTTTCAACAGCCGTTAATTCCCCTACTGTTCGTCATTCAACTACAAGAGGCCATCGGTCTTCTAATTTCAGTGGAGATTTAATTTTTCAATCCTCTACAACTTCACTATTTTCTAATATTATTAGAGCATTATTTGTCAGAATTATACTTATGGTTTGTTTATTTTAAAGGAAACCAGAATAATATTAAAAATTAAAAGGACCAGAATTCTGATTTACAAAAATTCTGATTTTATTTCAGAATAATAAAAATCAGAATTCTGATGTTTTTCAGAATAATTAAATCAGAATTCTGATTTTTTTCAGAATAATAAAACCAGAATTCTGATTTTTTTATTCTGAAAAAATCAGAATTTTTTAATAATTAATATATTATTAAGTCACATTCAATACTCTGTATATGGGCAGCTTCTGAATTTAAGGGAGAAAATTCTATTTGGGCTTTTTCATTAATAGCATTTTGTTTAGTAGGTGAAGGGTGTTATGCTGTTTTTATTAGGGCTGGAGATGAACCGAGACTGTAAGTTTATACTTTTCAGACTCTTTTGTCCTATTTTTAATAAAATAGAGTTTTTAAAAGAAACTATAATTAATGAGAAAGAAAAAGTTCGAACCTTTAAAATGGTCAACTCTCGAAATGGTCAAAATCTCAAAATGGTCAAAAACAAAATGGTCAAAAAAATTTTTTTTTCATTTTTTGACTATATTTAATTCTAAGCCTTTATATAAATAATTTCATTAAAAAAATATTTTTATTTATTCAGATTCTCTGTAGCCGTTGCCATTTATCTGTTGGCTACGGTAATAAAATTAATTGTAGAAAAAAAAAATTTTTTTTTTTTCAAAAAAAGATCCCACCCATTTGGATAATGTTAGGCTCTCTATGTGATTATACACTTAATTCTAATTCAATAAATTTGCAAAATAATTATTCTTCAATTTTTGTGTCGTTGGGTTTGCAGCCAAATTTCCTTCCCAATGAAGGCATTTTATTACCCCAAATTTTGACTTATACATTGTTTCTTGTGTTAATTATTGCGAGATGGGTGTTGCCTAGATTTGAATTGAGTAGAGAAGAATTGTCGCAAATTTTGCTGGCTTATATGGTGATTAATTTTAGAGTCTGAGAAAAGGGCTTTTAGAGTCTCATTATTATAATCTCGTTGGAATAAGTTGGAAAAGGGGCAAAATTGGGGTGAGATGTGGGAAATTAGTTTCTTCTTTTATTTTAAATATTATTTAGCTTAGATTTAAAAAAAGAAAAAAAGTTAAGACAAAAATAGGCAATTCCTTATACTGGGCAGGTGAACCAACGTTGCTTTTTTGACCATAACTTTTTTTCTATTCAATCTAAAATTATAGTTTATATCTCATTTTGTAGATAATTTTCTCCTCTATCGAATGATACCTTATTTATTATTTAATAAAAATCCGGTCTTTAGTTATTGGGCCTAGACGTACATTACCCCCTTTTTACATTAATAAATACCATTAAAATTTAATTTTTTATTTAAGGCTATTACTACCGATATTCTCGAATTTGCCGGTTTATTAAACAGACAAACAGTCTGCACAGAATATTCCCTAAAGACATCAATACTCAGTGCTTTTGCTCTTTCATTAGTGCAATTCGCGTTTATTTTAACAGCTAGTCGTTCACGTAAAATGCGAATAGCTGTTGCTACAAAAATTTTGTTAAGTACAAATAGGCATGATTTTAGACAGGTAAATATTCTCCTTTAATTTTATTAAAAAAAAAAAAAATTTTAATTTAGGCATTTTTTGACCTAGACATTTGGTCACTACTCATTTCGTTAGTTTGCCAAGACCTCCCTTTTCTGATTGTTCGACTAATCATTTTGAGCTGGTTTTGGGAACTCGATTTTGCTCTATTAATTTTTATTTTAAAAAATATTTTAATTATTGTTTTACAGATTTATAGGTAAAGAATTAATTAATTAAATTTCTTTTCTTTTTATTTTTTAGAATTTATGTATTATTAAATGATCGTTATCGCAACCCAGAGGTTTCACTACTAGATGAAAAAAGACAGTCTATGGTTATTCCACAACAGACTTCTAATAATTCTGCTGCTAAAGCAAATAGAAATACAAAGGAAACTTAATTAAAAAAAAAAAGTTTTATTATTTATTTACTGAAACAAACACAAAAGAAAAAACACTTTTTAAAAGTTAATGTGTTTTTGTTTTATTTCAAGTTTTAATTCTGATTTTATTTTATTTCATTAAAAATACAACTTACCGTTCAAGTTTATTTTTCTCTATGCAACCTTATTTAAAGGTGTTCTGTTATTCTGATTTATATTATTCGATTCTGATTCTGGGTAGGAAATACTCATCATTCTTCTTACATCCACCATTGACCTTTGAACAAATAATTTGTTCTGATTTTGATTTGCTAATTGTTGAGAAGAATCAGATACTTTTGCGCCACAAATAATACGAGAAAATGTCTGCTGCAAGCGATCATTAGCCCAGAGCATAAGCCAAGCAGGCCATGCAATGGTTGAGATGTCGTTTACCCATGGGCCTTTAAATGTGTTTTTTAAATTAACTAATAAAAATACAAAAACAGAAGATAAATTAAAGTAAAACACAGAAATAAAAGTTTAAGTATTACAAATAAAAATACAAAATTCAGAATTAAATAAACTTGAAATCAGAAATTAAAAATAAACTTGAAATTAGAAATCAAAAATACAGAAATCAAAAATAAACTTGAAATTAGAAATCAAAAATACAGAAATCAAAAATAAACTTGAAATCAGAATTAAATTAAATAAACTTACTCTGATTTTGTACAGCAAAATTAATCAAGTTGAAAGTATCTGTATCAACATAAGGTTTTAATACAGCAGACGCAGTGAACCAAGTAACCTAAACAATAAACAATAAACTCTATTTTTATTTACCATAAAAAGTGAAACAATTAATTGTCCTAAAAATGTAACCAAAACATAGACAGTAAGCCTGCGTTCCATTAACAATTTATTAACCATAAATTGAGTATTTTGTTGCTTCGGAATATTATTTTTTCTTTTAAAAATAATTAAGGTAATAATATTTAAAATTAATGTGACGGCCATAAAAAAGAAAGAAGTAATTGAAGCAATTCCGTTGTTATTAGAAAATACTCCAATGAGTTTGTAGTAGGTAATTAGTCCCTAAAATAATTTTTAAAATTAATTTAAATTCTAATTAAATACAAGAGAATATCCAGCTGTTTTTTGTGAGTAAGCCAGTGCATAATTGTTCTCGTTCATCAAGCTTAAATACGTCCCGTACTGCAAAATGTGGTAGGTAATTGTTAGAGGAGCTAGGCAACAAAACACAAGTGTTGTGATGACCCTTTTTTTAGTCCAAATCTGAATTTTAATTCTTAATTAAATTTAACAGTTTTTACGTCTTCGTATTCTAAAGGAAACGCCACAGCCGTAAGTCTATTAATTATCATAAAAATGCTGGCCAAATCTTCGACGTGAAAAGGGTAGTAAATAAAGAAGTAGAAAATGGAGAGTACAAAGGGAGGGAATTGTTGATAAATTGGAATAAACCAGCCAAATTTAAGGAATCTTTGATTTATGTAGGAGAAGAAGAAGTTGGTTAAACACTTTAAATTAAATTTAATTAATTAAATTAATAATTTAAAAATCAGAATAAAATTTACAATAATTGCCCTAAGAATGAAGAGAACAAAAAAAGAAGATTTAAATTCTTTCCAATATTTAAATATAATAATTAATTCAAAAATATAAAGCAAAGCAGAAGGTATTCCAATAATTGCTGCAATAATATGAGAAGCTGCTACATTAGTAGAAAATACTTGTAATAATGAATAGACAAATGGAGAAAATACAATTATTGTATTATTTTGTGTTGTTGTTGTTGAAATATTCATTTCTGTAAAACTTTACAGTTTTCTTTATATTTTACAAAAATCAGAACTTAAGACTTGAAAAATACAAAAATTAGGAATTAAAACCTTGAAAATACAAAAATTAGAACTTAAAACTTGGAAAATACAAAAATCAGAAATTAAAACTTGGAAAATACAAAAATCAGAAATTAAAACTTGGAAAATACAAAAATCAGAAATTAAAACTTGGAATTAAAAAATACAAAAATAAGAAATTAAACCTGAAACATAGAAAAATAATAAAACACAAAAATCAGAATTATGTTAAAGAACTCAGAAATCTATAGTAAAACACAATAGTATAAATCAGAATAATGACATAAATACTAAAATAAACTAATTTATTAAATAAAGTTGCTTTATAAACATTCTGAAACATTTATAAAATAAAAGAAATGTTTTATATTACCTTTACGTTACATTTAAGTGAATAAACTGAAGCGTGACTTTTCTAATTTTTTTATTAAAAAATGGAAAAAGGTAGAAATGTTTCTATAAGTAATATTCAATTAAAAATTACTTAAATTAACACTCAAATCTGAAATTTTACTTTTTTTAATTAAAAAAAATTTTCCTAAGCATTTTTATTTTTTTATTTATTTTTGCGTGCCAAAGAGTATAATTAAATAAAAATATTAAGATATTAAATTTTAAATAAATTCTTAATTAAGAAAAAAATGCTTTAAAATTTTTAAATAAATTATTTAAAAAATGTATTAATTTATAACCTTTAAAATTAACCAAATTTGCGTGTTAATTTTAAAAGAATTTTTCTTCCTTTTTTAATTTAATTAATTCAAGGAATATTTTAAAATAAATTAAAATGTCCCTTTTAATTTTAGAAAATAAAAAATTAATTTAAATTAAATTAAATAATTTTTTTTTTAATTTAAATATTCGATTAAATTCATTTTTATTATTTTTTGCTTAAATTTATTTTTTTTAATAAAAAAGAACCTAAATAAGGTTAATCAAAAGAAAATTTGATTACGACGAAAAAGCAAAAAAATGTCCAAAAAAAGTTTGTCTGGTGCCTGACTCTTTAAATTAAATTTAAAAAATAAATTTATGCACTAAAAAATAAATAAACTTGAAGAACAAGTTTTTTTTCTTATTTTTATATTTTTAAGATTTTTTATTTTTTATTAAAAAAATAAATAATTAATTTATTAATTTATTGTAAGGTAAAAAGGTGTGTTGGCGCCTACTTATATTTTTAGTTAATAGTAATAAGTTAAAACTTCAAAATTTTTTTATAATATTCCTGAATGTGTTTTCTAATAGTTCTATAAATTTCAGAATTTTTGATTAATTAAAACGCGAGTTATGGCAGAAAAACCCCTCAAAATCGGCAAAATTAACAAAAATTCTGACTTTTTTGACCAGAACTTTTCGAAAACTTTTTCAAAAAATTAAAAATTTTTACTAGCGTTAGCTAACACTATTAGCTATATTTATGCAAAATTTCATAAATTTATCTATCCATATGCCTATTTTATAGACCTCTAAACAAAGGCTCTTTTGCGCATAAACATCCCTCTTTATTCCATATATTTTAAATATTAAAAAATCTCCTTTAAAAATAAAATAAATTCTCTTGGGAGTATTTTCATACTTTGAATAATATTTTTATTTTTTTTTCTGCGGTTAAAAGAAAAAGGATTTTTATTTTTATTTTAAGAAAAAAATTTTTTGTTTTACTTTATTTTAGTAAAAATGGACAAAACGCCAAAAACTCAAAAAACCAAAAAATCTCTTAAATAATGAAAATTAAGTTAGAATGTTTATTAAACAATTTTCTGTAAGATTTAACTTAATTTTAATTATTTTTATTTATTAAAGTGATTGTATTCGAAATAGACTCCTTTCACACCATGTTCTCTTAGCAGTAGCATGTTTGTTTTATACTCTGTTTGGTGCTTGGGTTTTTCATTTATTGGAAGGGGAAAATCTCATTGGTAATTATTATTATTATTTTTCTGATTTTTATTCTGATTTTTGTTCTGATTTTAATTCTGATTTTTATTTTTTAGAAACAAAAACAAAGCATTTAAACTTGATAGACCAAAATTCTGTTTTATACGCAAACGCCCTTTGGAATTTAATTAAAAATAATCCTGAACAGTATTTAGCATCTAATAAAGCAGAAAAGGAGGTTATTTCTGAAATTCTTGCCGGTACAAGAGAACATTTTGAAAACTATGTGGACACTGTATATAATGCCCATAGGTCTGTAAGGCATGGATTTGAAGAGGTAATGCCGGATTAATAATTTCCGGAACAGTTTCCGGATTTCCGGAAAAACCTAAACCGGATATGTCCACACCTTCCGGAGTAATGGAAATATTTTTAAAAAATCCGGAATGTTCCGGGAAAATCCGAGCTGTTCCGGGCCTTAGTCTATTAAATTTCAAAATGTCAAAACTTCAAAAAATATAAAAAAAAAATTTCTCTTAACAGAATCCTCCATCTTGGGACTTTAAAAATTCTCTTTTCTTCACTGCCACAATGCTAACTTCAATAGGTTATGGTTATGTTTGTCCAACAACCTTTTATGGTCGACTGTTTGGAGTAATTTATTGTTTAATTGGAATTCCTTTAACTTTAGTTAATGTTGCAAAGTTTTATTTTTTATTTATTTAATTTATTTAAAGTTTATTTATTTTAGTGTTGCTAAATTCTTTACTGAATTTGTTTTTTTTATTCATTATAAATTTTGGGCTATTTGGGGTAGTTTGAGAGATGCCTTTAAAAATAGAAGGAATATATCAGAACAGACTTCTGATGAAAATAGTGGTGAATTAATTGGAGAAAATGATGATGAACAGGTTTTTAATTTTTGGACATTTTGTCTTTTTTGACATTTTGTCTTTGTGACATTTTTTCTTTTGGACATTTTGTCTTTTTGGCATTTTGTCCTTTGACATTTTGTCTTATTTTTCAGAGTTTTTTGGAACGTGTACGTCTTGTACGTTTTCCACCATTTATTGCATTTACCCTAGTAATTGCCTATGGCTTTTTGGCTGCTTTAATAATTAAAAAATATTATGAAATTAAATGGACTTATTTAGAATCACTTTATTTTACATTTATTAGCATTTTAACTGTTGGTTAGTTTTTAATTAATTAAAAAATTAATTTTTAAAGGCTTTGGAGATTATCGCCCACACACAGAAAATATGTTCCCTGTGCTTATTTTAGTTATTTGTGGTGTTATATTTACTACAATGTGTTAGTTAATTTATTTTCAAAATGTCAACACTTCAAAATGTCAAATGGACAAAATGTCCATTTCCAATAAATTTACCATTCTGTCCAAATAATTTTTATTTCTGACCATTTTGTCGTTTTAGACTTTTTAAACATTTTTAAATTTTTAGACATTTTGAAAGGTTATTTAATTTTAGGTGTTTTGAACGATTTTATTAATTTTAATGGGGTCGCTTTAGTATATGGGGTCCGAGCTCGGGAAACGTAATATATACCAATCGATTCCTCTGTTCGAGCTGAGCACGAATATATAAGAATTTCTTGCGGGAGGCGAATACTCGCTGAGATACAGGTCCCCGAAATTCGAAAAAGCAAAGGGGGGAGTAAGCTCATTTTTGGGTTGAAAAATTCAAAAATGAGTATGATAGCTCATTCGAAAGGGCTCTGCGAGCTGAGTCGAACTAGCCCAGAACGAGGTCGAACAAACGACTTTGAGCCGAGTTACAAGTCCCTGAAATTCTAAAAACAATAGGGGGGAGTAAGATACAGGTCCTTGAAAATTGGAAACTATGAGGAGTAAGCTAAGTCTTGGATTGAATTGCGTACGAAAAACTGTTTTTGTGCTGCTACGGAGGGTAGGCAGGGCATGGTCTTCGCTACACGATGGCCGTGCTTCGCTGCGGCCGTGCTCGCTTCGCTCGCGGCGGCCGTAGCGAAGCGGCGGCCGTCGTTCCGCTCGACATGCCCTGCTTCCTCCGCAGCGGCAAAAACTTTTTTCGACGATGATAGTAATTTAGCAAATTCAGTTAACTAATTTTAGGGCAGCGAAATCATCACTTATGTATAGGAGCTTACTCCCCCTATTGTTTTTAGAAGTTCAGGGACTTGTAACTCGGCTCAAAGTCGTTTGTTCGACCTCGTTCTGGGCTAGTTCGACTCAGCTCGCAGAGCTCTTTCGAATGAGCTATCATACTCATTTTTGAATTTTTCAACCCAAAAATGAGCTTACTCCCCCCTTTGCTTTTTCGAATTTCGGGGACCTGTATCTCAGCGAGTATTCGCCTCCCGCAAGAAATTCTTATATATTCGTGCTCAGCTCGAAAAGAGGAATCGATTGGTATATATTACGTTTCCCGAGCTCGGACCCCATATACTAAAGAACAGCCATTTTAATTAATAGGAATTAAAAAATTAAATAAAATTAAATTAAGCATTTGTAGGTATGGACATTGTTGGAAGAATGTATTTAAAAGAAATACATTATTTGGGAAGAAAGCTTCAATCAAATAATCCTTTCTATATGATAAGGGAAGCAAAGGCTAAGTTTGTAAAATAGTTTTAAATTAAAAAAATAATTTAAAGGAAAAGACGTGTTGCAATGGCCAATTTATTAGCACAATTAGCTAAGGGAATGATTTTTGCCCATAGAAATTTTACAGAAATGCAAAGAAAAATTTCTTTAAGAAAATTTTCTTCACGTAGGAGAACCTCAAATATTTGTGAGTTAAACTAGATTATTTAATATAATTGTACATTAGAGTCTCATCCTTTTAGTTAACTTTTCTAAATACAAACGTTCCTACGGTTGAGTCAGACTCAAGTGAGTTGAGACTCAAGTGTCCATTAATTTTCAATTGTCTATTAATTTTAAGACTCAAGTGTCCATTAAGTCTGAGACTCAGGTGTCCAGAAACTCGAATATACTCAACTTTTATCTGAGACTCAAGTGTCCCTTACCTAATTTATATATTTTCTCTCAAAATATTAAAGTACCTGATGGAACGTTTATGTTTGCTCGTTTGGCCCCAGATCCCCCTCATGAATGTCAAATAATATCAACATCAGCTTACAGTGTTAGACTAGCCTGGGCACCAGCTTTCTCTTCCTCAGATGTTAAAGTGACTTACAACATTCGTTATAGACAAAAGTAAAGAAATTAATTAAAAGAAGAAATAATTCTTTTAATTTAAATTAATTAATTTAATTATTTATATTCTTCAGATATGAAGAATTAGAAGAAGGAGAAGACAAAGCAAGCAAAATACGTGAAATAAAAGGAATTCAAGTAAATTAATTAATTAAATTATTTAAATTATTTTTTTAAATTTAGAATTTTGCAGTAGAAATTATGAGCCTTCAGTCGTGTTCTCTATACGAATTTAGAATTACTGCTGTTTCAAAATATGGGGAAAGTAAGCCTGTTGTTGTTGTTCAATATACTGGTATTTAATTAATTAATTAAATAAAATTAAAATTCTTTAAAGAACCCCAACTCAGTCCACAACACATTTTGGCTACAAAATTAAGCCCTAATTCAATAGAATTAAGTTGGGAACCTCCATACAAAAGAGCTAATAATTTAATCAATTATATTGTCTATTGGACAGACAACCCAGACGCCCCTTTAAATGAATGGGAAAAAATGACAGTGTTTGGTAATAGTGTTGTATTTACTGAATTAAAATATGATTGGTTTTATCTCTTCTGCGCGGTTAAAATATTAATTTTTTAATGTTGAAATTAATTTTGTTTTTAATTTGTAGACGGCCTGCTTCAATAATGGAGACCGCTCCCCCCTATCAAGAGCGCTTTTTGCAAAAACAGAAAAAATTGCATTTAATACAAAATGTAAGGCTAAATATGTTTTATTATTTAATTTTATTCTGGTTTTGTGTTTTGTATTTTCAAGTTTATTTATTTAACAAGTTTTGTAAATATTCTGATTTTTGTATTTTTTCAAGTTTTATTTTGTTCTGGTTTTTGTATTTTTTTCAAGTTTTAGTTTATTCTGATTTTATTATAGGCGTTGGTCATTCCCGTACAATAGAAATAATGGAAGAATTATCAAAGAAGGAAGAAGAGAGAGAAGCCAGTGAAACTACTCCCTTGATAAAAAGACGTGGTTGCTTATCCTTCGCGATTTAAATATTTTTAAATAAATAGTTTTAATAAAATTAAAAATATTTCTTTAAATTTAAAAAGGTTGTTTTACTCATTGCCCGTCAATAAAAAAAATTTTCATATCCATAAATATTTTAAATATTAAAAGGGCCGGGCAATGAGAAAACCCTTTAAAATTAATTGTTTAATTAATTAAAATAAAATATTCTTTTTTACATTAAATAAAAAATTTTTTTTTAAATAAATTTAAAAAATTAACAACCTAAAAAACAATTTTTTTTCAAAATCCTGGAGGACTCCATTTCAGTTGTTGAGGCAATTGAACATCTTCAAACACATCAACCCTGTCATCCTCTTTATAAGTCACATTTTTATCAGATATTGCAACACCTAAATTAATTAATTAAAAGAAAAATGAATTAAAAATTAAATTCTTTAACCAATCTGCATTTCTGTAGTTGCCTGGTTTATAGACTGTCCCTCACATTCCATTGACATTATTGAACCTTCATAGAGGGTTAAAGAGTCTAAACAAAAATTAAAGAAAGCTTTTCTTATTTTAAAAAAAAACCTTCATCAGAAAGCGTATTTCCTGCCCTTACAAAACGCCAAATAAATTTTCTAAAAAGTTAAACTTAAAAAATTTATTTAATTTAAAAGAAACCTCTCCAGTTTACCCCAATCGACACGAATTCCAGCCACTGGTTGTTTCTTTTTTAATCCATCTTTTAATTTATATGCACGTATTACAGTTCCCCCACCTACTAGACGTCTCTCGATGACAGGGGCAATTTTTTCTGTTAATAATTCCTCAAAAAAAAAATTTTTTTTTAATTTAAACTCTTTTTTAACCTTCAATCTGTCCACAAATTTATAAATAACATGGAATTCTTCCAATAAAACTCCTTTCTTTTTTGCCAATTCTTTTATATGTTGATCTATTGGTGCATTAAATGAAAGAATTAATGCTGAAAATTAATTTAAAAAATTTAAAAAAAATCAAAGACTTTTTTTATTGAATTCTGCCCCTCTACCAGCCCACTTCAGTGCCACACAAAAAATAGAAATTTAGTAGAAATTAATTAAAATTTCATTAAAAATAAATTAAAAAAGGAAGAGAAGAACGTTAGAATTTTAATTAAAATTAGAAGATTAATTAATTAATTTACACTCTATTTTTGTGGCACCGAAATGGATGGCTAGAGGGGACAAAAAATAATTTAAATTTTTTTTCAAAAATTAGTTTAGGTTTTAAAGCATTATTTTTAAAGGAAAAAAAATATTTAATTAAAAAAAGATAAAAACCTCCAATATCAGCAGCAAATTCCAAGTCTTTTACAGTCAATGGTCCAACATTAGAATTTGCAATTTTTAGACGAACTTGGTCATTAGCAGAGTAAGTAGACAAAACATTTTTTAATGCCTAATTTAATTTTAATTAATTAAAAAATAAATTTAAATTAAAAAAAAACCTCCAAAGCTCCATCAACATCACATCTAATAATTATTGTTAAACTAGGAATTTTTAAATTTGATGTTTTTTCTTCTTCATTAGGTTTGTTATATGCGTCTGGAGAATTTCTGAAAGAAATTTAAAAATATTTTTAATTTCTAAAATTTTTTCTTTGTCTTTAAATTAAAATAAAAGACACTTTTACCCTGCTTTAGCAATAATTCCTTCTCTAAATAATTTTAGCCTTCTTTCCTTATATTTTTCTCGTGCTTCTGCTCGTCTCTTTTCAACAAGTTCCTTAAAATAAAATTAAAAAGATTTTCTTTTAATTTAATATTTACCATATCCTCAATAAACATTGTGTCCATTCTCTTTTGTTTTCGATATTCAACTATTTTTTTAGCTTTGGATAAATTTAAAACTTCAATGGCTATTTCGCCAGGGGAAGGGAGTTCATCCCAACCTTTTTATTAAAAAAATATTTTTAACTTAAAGGCCTGAAAAATAATTTTTAAATAAAAACCCTGCCTTTCTCCCATAAATTTAAATTCAAAATAAAATTTAAAAAATAAACCGCTAATCCTGACAGGAGTACTAGGCCCCGCTTCATCCAAAAATTTATCAAATTCGTTAGATAATGTCTTGACCTGTCCCCAACAGGTTCCACAAACTAGAAGCTTTCCTTGCCTTAAAGTTCCTCTATTAATTATTGCAGTAGCTACTAGGCCAATATCTTTAATTATATTTTTTAAATTAATTTAATTTAAATTAAACCAGGCAATTTAGTTGATTCTACAACGGTTGCTTCAACCAATCCTTTGGAAGTTGATGAAAGCTGCATTATTTCGGATTGAAGCAAAATTGCTTCCTTTAATTGAATTTTGATTTGAATTAATTAAAAAGGGGGAAAGAAAAATGTTTAATTTTTAAGAGAAAATTAAAAAAGAAATTAAATTTAATTAAATTAGTTAAATAAATTAAAAGGAATTTTTTAATTAATTAAAATTAATTAATTACGTAATTAAATAATAAAAATTAATTATTTAATTAAATAAATTAAAAGAAATAAAATTAAATTTAATTAAAATTAATTAATTAATTATTTAATTAAATAAATTAAAAGGAATTTTTAATTAATTAATTAAAATTAATTGAATTAATTAGAATTAAAAAAAATTATTCAGCAAACCAAAAGGTGGTCAATTCCTTCCCCATTCAATGCTGATATATTAACAACTTGTACATCACCCCCAAACTGTTCAGGAATTAAATCATGTTTCAATAAATCTGTCAAAACTTTTTGAGGTTGTGCTGTTGGTTTATCGCATTTATTTATTGCAACAATTATTGGGACAGAAGCTTCTTTTGCATATCTTTTAATTTAATAAATTTAAAGGAGGAAAAGGAAACCTTATTGAATCTATTGTTTGCTCCTTTACACTGTCATCTGCAGCAACTACCAAAATAACGAGGTCTGTTGCTTGTGCTCCCCTTTGCCTCATTGCCTAAAATGACCTTTTTCTTTCTTTTTTATTTAATTAAAAAAGAAACCTTAAAAGCAGAATGTCCCGGAGTGTCCAGAAAAGTTATTGAAATATTTCCGAGTGCAGGCAGTTTAACTAAAAAATTAAAAAAAATTAAGTTTGAGAAAAATGTCATCCCATTTATTTTATTAAATTTTTAAATTAAAAGAATAATTTAAAAAAACCAGAAAATGCTCCAATATGTTGCGTAATTCCTCCAAATTCCTGTGCTACTACATTTGAGCGTCTAAGTGTATCAAGTAGAGTTGTCTTCCCGTGGTCTACATGGCCCATAATAGCTACAATGGGCGCTCTTTTTTGAAGTTCTGATGGAGGGGGAGGAGGCCTAAATAAAAAAAAATTTTTTTAAGATTAAAGTAACTAAAAAAGAATCTAAAGAAAAGACAAACTGAGGAAAAAGTTGAAATTCAGATTCATCAACAATCTTTTCTTTTGTTGGTGGAGGAACCCAGACGAGACGCATTTTCAAATAGGAAACTACATCGAGAAGTAACTCGCGTTCCAAAGGTGCTAGAAAATTAAACAGAGTTTATCATATAAAGAAAATTATTAAACTTTTATGTTTACTGCTGTACCCGAAGAAGGGGCAAAGATTTTAGATTTTTTGTTAGAGTCTGGCCTTTAACATTTTTAAGGACACTGAGGTTTCTTTGGAGCAACCTTTGGGATTAATTTGAGCAACTTAATTAAGCCCAGACTTAAGGAAAGTTACTAAAATGTTGACCTCTATCAAGGCAAAAAATAAAAACCTTCAGGATTGCAAATGATCGCATCAGCCTGTTTTTCAGAAGCAACGTGTGTTATAACATTGACTAAAGAATCAATATCCTTTCCAACTGCAGTAGCAAGAGGTCTAACCAAAAAAAAACAATTAAATAAAATAAAAAGGAAAAAATACTCCAAACAAATTCCTTCAAAAAGATGTGCGACAGGTTTTTTGCTTTCTATTTTCTTTAACCCAACAGGTTGAAGCTTTCCTCTTTTGTTCTTCTTGTTTAAAATTTCAACTACTTTTTGAGATTTAAGCAAAATTGGAGAAGAATTAAATTTTCTATTTAAAGGAGACTTTAAAAAAAAGAGAGAGAGAAATGTAAAGTATTAGGATAAAACTAACCTTTAAATGAGTTGTTTTAGAAAGAAATCTAGTCAACGCCAAGGCAGTTGATGAACTTGAAGGCAAAACAATATTCATAATTAAAAGATAAAATTTAAAAAAAAATTGAACTAAATTAACACTTAACGTGACATTATTTAATAATTCACTTTTTTGACCATTTTGTCTGTTTTCTCATTTTAGATATATTGACAAATAATGCCTAGTTGACATTTCCTACTAAAATATTCATTTCTACGATAGCAGAGAAACGAAGATAAGCGAAAATATTAATACAATATTTTTCTCTGACCTTAATTGAAAAGCACATATGTAAATTACTTCATATCGAACATAATTTACTTAATTTATATATAATATTATATTTTGTAGACGGAGTCGGTTTAATTACCCTTTACAAGGTATTGTATTTACACTGTGAAAGGTAAAATTTTGGAATGGCTTTGACTTTGTTGAGGCTCAAAAGTTGTGTTTATTTGTTTTTTAAAGCATTAAACTTTTATAACCGATTTAAACTTTATACAATTTGCTGAACAAAAATATACAAAAAAGGAATTAATTGGTATTTTTCAATCAGATTTGGCTTCATCACAGTTTTGCTTTATTGGTTCTTTATATGCTGCTGTATTCTTTCTGTACTTATAGCAATAGCTTAAAAATAAATTTTAAAACTTTTTACATTAAATTATTTATTACGTTGCTAGAAATGCAAAAATCATTACGTCGACTATCATTGCGCCTATAAAGGTTTAAAAATTATTTATTAAACTTGAACTACTACCAGAAAATAGAAAAGCTCTAATAGCAAGATTCTTTGTAGGCAGAAGTGTGATTATTCTGAAAAGGAAAATATAACAACTATGGCAAAATGTCTGATTTTCAGTTTTTGGCAAAATGTCTGATTTTTAGTTTGGCAAAATGTCTGATTTTTAGTTTGGCAAAATGTCTGATTTTTAGTTTGGCAAAATGTCTGATTTTCAGTTTTGGCAAAATGTCTCATTTTCAATTTAATGGTAAAATGTCTGATTTTCTTACATAATAATAATACTGCCCAATGAAGAGGTTAAACTCCAACATGCACTAGCAATTGCCTTCATTGAAGGACCAGACTACAAAGTAAATGAATATTATTATTCCTTAAAATTTCTTCAAATTACCTGTGAATATACAAACTCCAATCCAGTAATAGAAACTAATATTTCAGCTACAGAAATGACAAAAATTTGGGGTAATTGCCAAAGAATACTAACGGAGTTTGGAGGGACTATTTGATGAATTGTTACCTCTGGATGATTTTTAGTTCCAGTAATTATTAGCGCATAAATTCCCCCTTGTGCTTCCATCTAAAATTAAAGCAATTTAAAATGAAGTAGAAAAGGACCTCAAATTCAATGTCCTTTAGTTCTCCTTCGTTTAATTCTTCTTCCATCAGTTTTGTTGGTTCATTATGAAGAACATAAAGTTTCCAACTTTTAAATTTAATGTGGTTTTAATAAGCCTTAAAAATAGGCTTACTTTCCTGGTCTGACTTCGATATAAGGGTGTAGAGAAGCTGTTAGATCGGTTGCTTCTGTTTTACTATTTGAAGGCTTATAATTGATAAATTCAAGTGAGTGTTCTCTTTTCTTATTTAGGAAGGCATAAAAATTCTAAAAATTTAAAAGAAACATTAAATATGGTTAGGGGGAATTGATGTTCCCTCCACACCATAAAGTAGTGCGAAAGGAATATCCCTCTTTAAAATTTTTTTATTCACTCTACCTTTCCATCATGCTGGTTACATTTTTGGTCAGTACGGCAAAATGCTAGAAGTTTATTATTATGCTCATTCCGCTCATTTTCCATTGCCATAATCACTCCTATTTTAAATTGACCCGAACCGCCTGTAGGCTTTTCCGTTTCAGCAGAAGCTAAAAAGGCCCCATTTGTAGTTATTGCGATAAAGCTCATTGGTTGTTTTATATCAAATTCGTAAATTTTAGGCTTTTTATTTAATTCTACACAATTATCGCCAATTCCATCAAATTTCCATTTATTCTGCCCCAAAAAGACACGAAACATTTCAATGCGATCTTGTGTTTTGTCGTTAATTAATGACTAAATGTCAAAAATTAATTTAAAAATGTAATAAAAGCTAAATAAAGGTATTAAAAGTTAACTAAAGTGTTAAATTAGGTGATGTTCCTTACGCACCACAATAGTAGTGCGTAAGGAACATGAGGTTAGAATTTTTTAAATTAAGTTGTTCCTTCAAATTCTTCAAAGATGTATTAGATTTAGATATTTTAAACGATTTAGATATGTTTAATATTGCTCTTAAGCTAAAAAAATCATACCGTGTGCGGTAACAATAGCCTTGACTCACCACTCTCTAAATGCGTTATTTCCAAAGAACAATTAGTAAAAGTATTTACAACAGAAACAAATGCTTGTCCATCATCAGCAAATTCTGGTAGAGTTAACTAAAAATATGGGAAAATTTAAAATTAACTCAGTCAGTCCACAAGCTTTTTAAACTCATCAAAACGTCTCCCCTCTTTAAAAAAGCTGTGTTAGTTGGACTTGATTAATTAATTAATTTTAAAGGAAAATAATTTAATAATTAAAATAAAATTATTTTGAACAGATTTATTTAATTTTTTAAATTAAAATTTACATTTATCCGTAGCTGTACAATTCCAGAGACAAGAAAGGCTAAAGCAGCAATAAATCCACCTGCAACCATTTTCCTCAAGGGAGTCAACCGCACAATCTTTTCAGCAAATGGATAAATAAACGATTGAAAAACAAAAATAAGCACAATAATGAGCACCTTTTTTAATGAAAATTAAATTATATATTTCAAAAAAACTGAAATTTGTGGTGAGACAAAAGGGTAAATGAAAGGGCATCTGTGTTCCAACCTTCATAACCTTTCAATGGATAAAGTAATTTAAACAATTTTTATATCATTGGATAGAGCAAAAAATTAGCTACAAAATAAGCCTTAAAATAAACGTTTATCTAAACAACACGAAAAGTTATTGCAGAAAAACCAACGTTTTTACGAAATATGTCAACTTTTTTGCCTCCATCTTTAAATGTATTAAATTAACATTTTTTGTTTTAGATCCATTTTATGGAAAATTTAATTCTGTAGCTAAAAATACCAAAATTAAAAAAATAGACCAATCTATTACAAAGTTATAAGGGCTTGAAAAACCTTGGTCAATGTACCCAACAACCCTTTTGTCACCAATTTTTTCAGCTAATTTACCGGATTAACGACTTGCATCTGATCAGGTAGGAGGTGAAAGCCTCCCCAAATTCTACTATCTAATTGAAGTGCCTGATTCATCCAAACATTGTATTGTTGATCATATAATGCCCAAAACATAGGCATAGGTATGAGAACAACAAGTAATCGAAGTAAGCAATGAAAATCTTCAATAAATTGTTGTTTATGACAAACATTATTGTTTCCTTTTTCTTTCTTTAATTCAATACAATTATTATCTTCATCACAAATGTGAGTATCAAAATAATGGTCAAGCCAGTGATCCTTCGGAATTTTTGCATATTTTTTGTTTGAACGGGCAGTCTAAATTTAAAATTTAATTTAATTTAATTCAAATTAAATTATTTACTTTAACAACATTATAAACTGATGCAAAAATATTTCCTTTAGGTGGTTGTTTTGTGTACCTTTTTAATTAATTAATTAATTAAAAAATATTTTTTTTTAAACTTGCCATTTACTGCCAATGAAGAAAAATGCTAAATATTTTTAAATTAAATAAAAAAATAAAAATTAATTTTTTTAAAATGAAATTAAATTTTAAAATTAAAAATGTAGATTTTTAAAATAAATTATTAAAAATAAAATGGTCAAGTTTATTTTTATTTGATTTATTTTAATAAATTATTTACTGACCAAACGAGATAATTACGCCTATTGTTGAAACGCTGAATGAGAGAGGATAGCCTAAAAAAGGGAATAGATAATTCTGATTTTAAATTCTGATTCTGAAATTCTGATTCTGAAATTCTGATTTTAAATTCTGATTCTGAAATCTGATTTTGAAATTCTGATTCTGAAATTCTGATTTTGAAATTCTGATTCTGAAATTGAAATTCTGATTCTGAAATTCTGATTTTAATTCTGATCTTAAATTCTGATTAATAATAAATTAAATACAAGAATCTCTTCCAAAGCAAGGCCTTGCTCTAAGTAAAGGCATTACAATTGTAGAAATAACAGCACTAAAACAATTAAATAAAAATAAATATTAAATAAAAATTACCCAATATTTATCGCAGCATAAAAAATTGAGTAAAATACAGAGATCTTAATTTTAAATATTAAATTAATTAATTATTTTTTACCATTTTTTCCTGATGAGGATTAAATTGGTCACCAGCAAATGGGGCAATGCTTGGACTCATTGTGGAAGTACCAATAATTATTATTAATACACAAACAAAGTCTAACCATGGGTGAGGAAGTCCAGGCGGGAAAAATGATGAAGCTTTAAATATTAAATTAAATTAAAAGGGAAAAAATGTTTATTCTAATAGTAAGGCACTCTCTAATAAAAAGACTTAAGGGTAGAGGCTTCTGATACTTTTAGTTCTGATTTTATTCTGATTTTATTCAGATTTTATTCTGATTTATATTCTGGTTTTTATTCTGATTTTAAATTCTGATTCTGAAATTCTGATTTAAATTCTGATTTAAATTCTGATTTTTGTTCTGATTTATTCTGATTTAAATTCTGATTTTTGTTCTGATTTATTCTGATTTAAATTCTGATTTTTGTTCTGATTTATTCTGATTTAAATTCTGATTTTTGTTCTGATTTATTCTGATTTAAATTCTGATTTTTAACCTCGCGATTTAAACAGTCACTTTTATATCATTAAAAAACTGCCTACTTGTCAAAGCAATTTTGCCAATGACAAAAACACAAGCTCCAAAGAATATAGCTTTAAACTTCCCCAAGTAACCATCAGATATGGCTGAACCAATTAGTCTACAACAGCCAGATAAAATTCCAGTAAAATTAAGAATAACAACTGTTGTGTCTGGATAAAAGCCTAAGACATTAATATAATACAAATTGAAGACATCTAAATTAAATTAAATTAAATTAAATTAAATTAAATTAAATTAAATTAAATTAAATTAAATTAAATTAAATTAAATTAAATTAAATTAAATTAAATTAAATTAAATTAAATTAAATTAAATTAAATTAAATTAAATTAAATTAAATTAAATTAAATTAAATTAAATTAAATTAAATTAAATTAAATTAAATTAAATTAAATTAAATTAAATTAAATTAAATTAAATTAAATTAAATTAAATTAAATTAAATTAAATTAAATTAAATTAAATTAAATTAAATTAAATTAAATTAAATTAAATTAAATTAAATTAAATTAAATTAAATTAAATTAAATTAAATTAAATTAAATTAAATTAAATTAAATTAAATTAAATTAAATTAAATTAAATTAAATTAAATTAAATTAAATTAAATTAAATTAAATTAAATTAAATTAAATTAAATTAAATTAAATTAACTATTTAAAGCAGTTAACATCATTGAAAATTCCATAATTACAATTAAAAAAGTATGATAAGGCCAAATCTTTAAAATAAAATAAATTAAGGGCTAAACAATTTAAAAATAAATTAATAATAATTTTACAAATTTAAATTTTTATTAAAAAATTAATTTAAATTACCCTCCTCATTTCCCCCCAACTTGTAGCCATTAACGCCTGTTCTTCATTAATATTATTTACCTCTCCTTTTTCATTGTCTATTAGGCATTTTTTATTTAAATTAATTTCAACTTTAAATATTTATTTAAATTAATTAATTTAAATTAATTTTTACCTTTTTCAGAAGCCATATTTAATTAATAAAATATTTAATTAATTAAAAATTAAATTAAAGCAGTTTAAATAAAGGCAAGAAAATATATAAAAAATACTTTAGGATTATAAAAAATAATAATTTTAACCTAAAAAAATAATTTTTAATTTTTATTAAAATATTAGACAAATTTATAAATTTTTTAAAAGTAAAAAATATTTTTTTTAATTTTTTAAGGTTATTAAAAATTAAAAAGAAATAAAAGAGAAGTGAATTTTAATTCGCATGACACGTTTTTGGATTATTATTTTATTTAAAAAATAAAAAAAAATAAAATAATTCCAGTACTAAATTAATAATACTTTATTTTTATATATTCCAAAAATATATTTTTTTTGTTTTAAATTTTATTACATTAATTAATCAACTAAAATTTTCACGTGAATTACTTTTTAACCTAAAAATTGACTTTAAACTAAAGAAAATGAATGACCAACTTTTTTTGGTATAGTTCCAACATTTAAGTTGAGAAAGGAAAAGGAATTATTTAAAGTTTTAATATTTTAAGTTCTACCTTTTAGATGGATATAAATATTTAATTTGTTACATTTTAATGAAGGTTTAGGGGTGAAGGAAGTTTCTAGTTTTTATTGTATGATATTAATAACGGTACAAGCAAAGTAAGTTTACTTTTGTAGAAAATAAACTTGAAAATCAGAATTAAAATAAACTTAAAAATCAGAATTAATACGTACTTGAAATACAAACTTAAAATAAACTTGAAATACAAACTTGAAAATACAAACTTGAAATCAGAATTTAAAATAAACAAATCAGAATTTAAATATGTTTGTTTTAAAGTTTGTATTTTCATCGATTTACAAACCTAATTCTGTTATTATTCTAGAAAACACATAAAAATAGTAGTTACAAAAATGAAACATTTGTATACAACAAATAATAATAAAGGCATAAAATAAAATTTATTCACCAACTAAACAAACTTTAAAAAATTAATTTTTAATAACGCCTGTTTCTCTCTCTCTTATTACTCTTATTGAATCAACATTTAATTTTTTTAAAGTTTTATTTTTTAAAAAAAAGTTTTTCTTTTCGTTGTTATATTTTATTGTTAAAGCAAAATGTCGTGTAATTTAGGAAAATGACGATACTTTTTTTATTTATTATTTACAACAAAAAATGAACGGAGGGAAATTATTACTTTATTAATGCAATAAAAAAAAATAAAAATTTAATAGATTGGCCAAAATTATTATTTTTATTTTTTTTGTATTTATTTACTTTTGCAAAGAAGAAAAAAAAATGGCCGCAATTTACTTGCGCAGCAAACAAATTTATTTATTTTGCTAAAAACAACAACAATAAAAATAACAATAAAAAAGAAGAGAAAAGTGGCTAATCGTGCGTGTATGTATAAGTAGGTAAAAGCTTTAATAACCTGTTAAAAAGAGAAAAACTACTTGAAAGGAATATTGTCCATTTTATTTATTATTAAATTAAAGGTTATAAAGAAAATAATTTTTAAAAAATTAAAATTATTTTTTTAATTAAATTTAATTAATTAATTTAAACCTTAACGTATACGAAAAAAATTAATTAAAAAATAAAATTAAATTAAAAAAAAGAAAAATAAAAAAATAAAAATAATGTTAAAATTAATATATTTATTAATTAAATTAGTAAAAGCAGAACAAAGAAAAAAAATTCTCTTAAATGCAAAAAGTCCGATATACGCGCGGAGATGAAAAAAAATTATTTTTTAAATTAAAGATTAAGCGATGAAGAGATTTATGTATTTAATTTAATTGTAAAATAAAAGGTTGATTCTAGTTCAATTAATTATTAAAATAAACTTTAAGCTTACAATTAAAGTTGCAATCTATTTAATAAAACTTGAACTTAATTAATTAAACTTACTTTTCTAAGCATAAAAATGTCAATACTCAAGTGTCCCATTACAAACTTTTATTTTTTCCAGCATTAATTGTATAATAGTAAAAACAGTTAAAACTTAAGTTTCAAGTTTGTTTTATTTTTACAATACAATTCAAGTTTTAATTAAACTTTTTACAACAAGTTTGTAGTTACTCAAACATATATTAAATGTTTTGTTGATAGAAAAGAATTAAAAAAAGGTAGGTTTTATTTAAATAAAATTAAAAAATATTTAAACAAACAAAAATTACTTCCATTTAATAACACACTGTGTATCCTTTTTCTCTTTTATTTAATATATAAATATTTACTTAAATTTAAACTCAAGTGTATATTTTAAATATTATTTTTATTATTATTGAATATAAAAAGAGTTTTTTATTATTATTATTATTACACCAAAAAAAGATAATTTAATTAATAAATCAAAAATAAATTTACTGAATTGTTGCCCTTTTTTGATACAAAACAAATTAATTAATTAAAAAAAATTTTTTTTTTAAATTTTAGACGAATTTAAAATTAAAGAAAAATTAAATAATTAATAAAACAATAATGCACTTTTATTAGTTAAATTAAAGTTTTACAATCTGCTATAAAACAAGAAAAAAGAAACTTAAGTTTCAACTTTGCGTTTTAAAGTTTTTGTTTATTGTAAACTTAAGTTGTAAAAATAAGTTTATTTTTCTACTATTTTAAAACTTGATTTTGTTGTTACTACTTTACCCATAGAATTACAATGTTTATCAATAAATTAATTAAATAAATAAATAATTAATTATTATTTTATTAAGGCAATAGTTCTAAAGCCTTTATTTTGGTTATTTCTAAATTGACCCAGACTGAAACTGAAGTATCCGATAATTCACAAAAATCCTTGTTTTCCTCGATGATGCGTTCCTTAAATTTTAGAATTAATTCTTAATTAATTAATTAATATTACTCTTAAATTTGTAATAATAATTCCACAAGAAGAATATTTATTTATAAACGGAGGGCAATCACTACGAGTGTAATTAATACTTGTCTTTACAAGTTTTGTTGTTGAACAAGTTTTAGACAAAATAAAGTTTCTAAATTTTATATGATAAAAAGAATGTTTGTAAAACTTAAGTTTTTACAAACAACTTAAATTCATAGAAATAATAAAGTTTGTAAAAACTTGCAAAAACTTAAGTTTGCGAAATTAAAGAATTAATCAACACAAAAGTTTTAATAATTAAGTTGCAAAAACTTAAGTTTGTAAAAACTTAGGTTTGCAAGAATTCAAGTTTTTACGCTAAACTTTAAGTTTGTGAAAAACAAGTTTAATTATTTACTCACAATTTTGTTGAAATCTCAAACTCAAAAGCCTTTTCATAATACCTAATTGCTTCAATTGTAATTAAGAGCAAATCTTGAATATTACAAAACTTGAATGCTCGCAATCGCCAATTAATATCTAATAAAGTTTTTGATTGTTGTAAATCTAAGTTTGTTAATTCCAAAAGTTTAAACAAATGAATTGAGCCAAGTTGTATTTTTGTTACAATTGCTAAAGGTTGCGTTATAAAGTTTATTTTTAATTTAAAAACTTAAGTTTGTAAAAAAGTTTTGTTTTGTTTGTATTTTTAAGGTTTTACAATTAAGTTTATATTTACTTCTTTATTTTTATTTTTTATTTCTATTTTCTTTAATAAAAACGAACGTAAGAGTTTCAAGTCCATTTGGCCAAATGTCATACCATTATTGCCGTTTATTTTATAATCGGCTTTAAACTGTTCGTTAATTGTTTGGGGTTTTATCTTTGTTTTTTTCTTCTCATTAAGTAACCAATTAGTTACTGCAGCTGATAATAAATGCGAAGAATTGTGTACACCTGAAAATTTATTTTTAATGAAGTTGTTGACCATAAGTGTTTAAAAATATAAAATAATCAAAATTTTTATCAATATAAGACACCTACATTTATTTAAAAATAAAAGAAATAATTAAATAAAAGATTATATTTTTTATAACTGTGAGAAAAATAATTAAAATAAATAACGGAATAATTAATTAATTTATACAACCACAAAATGTAGTAAATTCTTGTTCTTGAGATGAGTAAAAATTGGAGTTTCGCAAAATACTAAAATATAAATAGAAAAATATTTATTATTAACTTACTAGATAACGGCAATTGAAGAAAATACACACATGCATAACAATAAAATATACCTTAAATTGAGAATATAAACTTGATAGGAAGAGGGTAGAATTTGTAAAAATTGTAAAAAATTTACAAACTTACTCATGACAAATTTAAGTTAAACACGCTTATTTTCAAGTTTGTATTTTCAAGTTTATTTTCAAGTTTGAATTTTCAGGTTTATTTCAAGTTTGTATTTAAGAGTTTATTTCAAATCATAATTTAGTTTTTTAAACAGAATTGTAAAAAATTATTTACATATTTAATCCCAGTTTATTCTTTTTGTGTTGTTGAGGTTTTTGAATTGTTTGGTGTTGTTGGCTTGTACTACAAACATTCTTTTCTGCATTTGTATTAATTAATTCAACAGTAGCTGTTCCAGGGGTTTTAATGTTTTTGTTATCATCAGCATCACTACTCTCCTCCGAAGAATTTGAAGAACTACTGGAACAATCACCAGAAGTTATGGTACTGTCAGATTCTGATGAATCAGAGCTGCTAGAAGTTTCTTTTGCTGTTTTTTCTTTCTTTTGCTAAATTTAGTTAATTTAAAAAGCACAAACTTAAGTCTATTGTTCAACTATTTATTTTGTAAATCAAGTTTGTTTTATAAATCAAGTTTATTTTATAAATCAAGTTTGTTTTATAAATCAAGTTTGTTTTATAAATCAAGTTTGTAATTCAAGTTTGTTTTATAAATCAAGTTTGTAATTTAAGTTTATTTTTTAAAATCAAGTTTGTTTTATAAATCCAAGTTTGTAAATCAAGTTTATTTTATTAAAGTTTGCAATTCAAGTTTATTTTTAAAATTAAATTGTAAAACAGGCGCATTTTTCTTTCCCACCTTTTTCTTCTGTTGTTTTTTTCTTTCCTTCTCCTGTCGTCTACGTTCTTCCAACAACCTCCTAAATAAAACATTTAAATTAATTTATAAAATTAAGACTATTTTCCCTGCTCACTTTCTTTCCTTTTTCCTTTCATTTTTAAACCACGCAGAACAGATGCGAACGTTTAACCCTGTTGCCTCAACTAATTGTTGCATAATTGAAGCACAAGGTCTGTTATCCTTCTCATAAATTTGATTAAATAATTTTAATTGTTCCTCTTTTAAATCAAAAAAATTTGCATCAGAAAGCATCATTTTTTGTATTTTAAATAAATTTACTGATTATTTTTCTCCTTTTACTTAAAATAAATAAATAAAATTAAATTAAAAGGAAGGCAAAATAATAATATTGGCAAGAATTATTTATTTGTACTAAATATAGTAGTAGGAGGAAAATCAAACAACCAACAAATTGTTTTCCCAACTGATGGGGGCCTGCTGATGATGACGAGGAGTGGAAAATCATGGGAAGGGACAAGGTTATTTTTATTTTAAAGGAGGGACGTTTTTTGTGGTTCGATATGAGAAAGTAGGGGGAAGAATAATAAAAGATGATTTTTAATTATTTTTTTTTCATTAAAGGCTTTTGAGAAAAATTAAGTTCAAAGATTAATTTTTAAAGGGAGATAATAAAACTATTAAAAACTTAAAAAATACAACTTTATTTTCAAGTTTGTAAGTTTGTTTCAAACTTTATGCTTATTTTTAAATAGAAGTTTATTTTCAAGTTGCAACTTTGTTTTTAAGTTTATTTTCAAGTTTTAGGTTTGTATTTATGTTTCTAAGTTTATTTTCAAGTTGCAACCTTTTTAAGTTTGTAATTCTGTTTTTAAGCTTGTAATTTTGTTTTTAAGTTTTTAAGTTTATTTTCAGACTGCAATTTTTTAAGTTTATATCAAGTTTTAGGTTTGTATTTATGTTTTTAAGTTTATTTTCAAGTTTGTAAATCTGTATATTTATAATAATTATAAATATAGGTAGATAAAAAATCTTTAAGTACAAACATTGACAATTTAAATAATAATTTAAGATGAGATGGTGACTGTTTATTTTATTATTTTAGTTTAAAAAATATAAAAGCGTGATTCAGCCAGTTGAAAAAAAATTTTTCTCACAAAAGAATAAATAAAAATAAAATAAAATTTATTTATAAAATATAAAAAATTAATTGTTTAACAAAAAAACCCGTTAAAATATTAAAATTAATTATTTATTTATTATTAAAATTTTTATATCCCAAAGAAGTAATAAACAACGGAATTTCTGTTTCAATTCCGGGTAATGCATTAAAGCGTAACACATAGGAAAGTGAAATTATTGGAGAATGCATACTTGGAATTGTTTGTTCTGGTACTCTTAAAAGACATTCTTCTGCATTCTAAAATTAAATTTAAATTAAAATTAATTAAACTAACAATTTCACTTCTTCCTTTAATATTATCTATTTTATAGGAATCCAATAAAGTTTCAACTAATTTTGTATCATTAGCTTGTTCATATCTACTTTGAGCGAGAAAATGGCTTTTAAGCACTAATTGAAGGCTACATTCTTTTAATTGTTTTCGACTTGAATTTTTGATTGAAATGTTTACTTTAATTATCTTAAATTAATAAACTTAAATAATTTAAATTTAAAACTTGAAGAAGAAAAGAAAAGTTAAAGTTAGGCGGTTAAGAGGCAGCATATGAAAGAATTTATAAACTTTAAACACTTTCCAACCTTCAAGTTTATTTATTTCTGTATTTCAAGTTTGTGTTTTCAAGTTAATTTTCAGGTTAATTTTAAGTTTGTATTTTCAGGTTTATTTAAAGATTGTATTTCCAAGTTTATATTTTCAAGTTTGTATTTTTAAGTTTATATTTTCAAGTTTGTGTTTTCAAGTTTATTTAAAGTTTGTATTTTCAAGTTTATATTTTCAAGTTTGTATTTTTTGTTTATTCCAAATTTGTGTTTTCAAGTTTATTTCAAGTTTGTATTTTCAAGTTTATATTTTCAAGTTTGTATTTTTTGTTTATTCCAAATTTGTGTTTTCAAGTTTATTTAAAGTTTGTATTTTCAAGTTTATATTTTCAGGTTTGTATTTTTTGTTTATTCCAAATTTGTGTTTTCAAGTTTATTTAAAGTTTGTATTTTCAAGTTTATATTTTCAAGTTTGTATTTTTTGTTTATTCCAAATTTGTGTTTTCAAGTTTATTTAAAGTTTGTATTTTCAAGTTTATATTTTCAAGTTTGTATTTTTTGTTTATTCCAAATTTGTGTTTTCAAGTTTATTTAAAGTTTGTATTTTCAAGTTTATATTTTCAGGTTTGTATTTTTGTTTATTCCAAATTTGTGTTTTCAAGTTTATTTAAAGTTTGTATTTTCAAGTTTATATTTTCAAGTTTGTATTTTTGTTTATTCCAAATTTGTGTTTTCAAGTTTATTTAAAGTTTGTATTTTCAAGTTTATATTTTCAAGTTTGTATTTTTTGTTTATTCCAAATTTGTGTTTTCAAGTTTATTTCAAGTTTGTATTTTCAAGTTTATTTTTTAATACTTAAAAATTACTTCTCCAACACAAAATCCAGTTCTAGGTAAACCAATTCTAAGCCGTACATTACCAAACGGGAGTGTGCAAACTGTAAAGTTTATTTCATCCTCATACTCAATATGCCTTAAAATTGCTTGTGGAACTTGATCCAAGTAGGACTTAGCAACAACAAGAAAAGGGAAAATTTCTAATGCAGAACACTTTAAAAAATAAAAAGGAAAATTAAATTAAATTAAATAAACATGTTCAGCATTTCCAACCAAATGTAAACGTATTGTATATCGAATAGAGCCAAATTGGCTTTCTAAACTGCTAGGGGATGTATCAGGTATATTTACACGAAGATTAAATCTATGCCTTCCAGGGCTTAAATTAACATTGCGTTGACATAAAGGAATAATAAAATGAACAAATTGCTTAAATTAAATTTATTAAATTAATTAAATTAATTAATTAATTAATTTAATTAAATTGAATAATTAAATAAATTACATTAAATTAATTAAATTTTAATTAATTAAGTACATGCTCAGTTTCATAAATTTTGTCTGTTCTAATGTTCACCCAACCAGTCTTTCCTACACCTAAAATTTCTGCAAAGAATTCCATTATTGTGTTGTCAGGATCTGATGAATCCAACAACACCTTTAAGTTAAATTAATTAATTTAAAGTCTCATAATTTTAACTATTGCATTCAAACAATTTCCACTAAATAATCTAGTTTCGTTTAGCACTAAATTCAGGGCTACAGTGGGCAACTAAAAATAATAAAAAATAATTAAATTAAATTAAAATATCCTTTACACTTACATTTCTATTTTTAACGCGCATTAAAAACTCCATTTTTTTAATTAAAACTTTTTTTTTGGGATATAAAAATACAACTTAAAAATACTGGTAAAAGAATGTTTTACAAGCTTTCTCTCAAGAAAGAGAAACCCGTCAAAAGCATTTAAAAATGAGTGTATTGATTGACAAGGCAAAAACTTAATTAATTCAACTTTGAAGAAAATACATTTATTCCTTTTTTAAAACTTGAAATAAATAAACTTGAAACTTTTTAAAAATATAAACTTGAAGCTTAAAATAAATAAACTTGAAACTTGAAATAAATAAACTTGAAACTTGAAATAAAATAAACTTGGAAGCAACATTTTTAGTTATAGTTGGGCGCAGTAACCTGTTTGGCGCGAATTACCATATCTTTAAGGATTTTAGAGCTATAAATCTGAAATTTGTAGCAAATATGCTTCAATGTATTATCCAACAGCTCTAAAAATTTTAGAATTTTTGTTTAAATAAATTTATAGTTATGAACTAAAAACTGAGACGCCTTCCAAATTAACACCTTCAAACAACTAGGATTATAAAAAAAATAAAATATTAAAATTTTTTATTTTAAATATTTTCCTTTTACATATTTAAATCCAAAAATTAATAAAAAATGCAAAAATAAAATAAATTTGTTACCTGTATTTGTGTAGGCAAACAACCACTAGTAGCCTCAATTTCGTCCATTTTTTTATTTTTTTTTCAAAATTTTATTTATTCGAGAGAAAGGAAGGAATTCATTTATTTTAGTTAGCTATATCGATTTTTTAAAAGAAAAAAGAAAATCCCCAAAAATAAAAAAAAGGATTGTCATTAATTGTTTTTCATTAAAAAAAACTCCCCCTATTTAATGAGCACTGAGAAAATATTATAATTTAAAAAAAATTTTATTTATTTAAAAATAAAATTAAAACACTTTAAAATTAAAGAATTAAATTAATTTATTTAAAAAAAATAAAAAATAAACTACAAAATAAAAAAAAGAAAAAATGTATGCATAGGAAAAGACATTAAAATATTCACCGGAAATAATTATAATATTACAAAAAATTAAATATTTTATTACAACTTTTTTATTATTTCTTTTTCTTTTATTTATTGCAGTCATTCATGTCCTCTTCCCTTTAAATTAATAAATTAATAATTATTTAAATTTAATTTTAAAATATTAATCTGAGACTCTAATGGCACCTATAGGATAAGAAAAAGTTGAAATAATTCTCCATTAGAATAAATTTAGAAAACTAGGCGCTATTGTCTCTCATTAATGAAAGAAAGGACAGTTAGGTTAATTCCCCTTATCTCCAATACTAATGGTCATTTTTAAATCTTTTTGGTATCATTTTGTAGAGAATTAAATTTGCTATAAAATTATTAAATAATAAAAAAATTAAATAAAAGAACAAAAAAGTTATGGGGCAAAAACCGCATAAAATACCAGTTTTTCCTAGTTTTTTCCCCATAACTTTTCCTTAGATATATAAATTAATTTAGTTTTATTATATTTTGTAGAAAATTTTCTGCTCTATCAAATGATACCAAAAATGATTTAAAATATTAATTCAAAGCTGAGTTATCGAAGGAAAAGGTTGGTTGGTTCAGCGTTTGCTCCCCACTCCCCCAATTAAAATAAACTTTAAAAAACTTACAATAGCAGCAAACAAAGCCTGATCCAAATCATAAATTAAATCTTGGCTATCTTCACAACCAACAGATAATCTAATTAAATTATCGCCAATACCCAATTCTTTTCTTATATCTGCGGGGACAGATGCATGTGTCATTACTGAAGGCAATTCTGCTAGTGATTCATAACCTCCCAAAGATTCTGCTAACAAAAATAACTGAAAGAGAAGAATGAGTTTTAAATTAAATAATTTAAAAGAGAAAATATTTTATTTTAATTTAATTTTTCAGATTGACATTTTTTAAACCTATGAGCCAAAAAGGCTTATAAAAATCATAACTCTCTTAAATTAAGAAATAAAATTATGAAATTTTGTTCAAATATAGTATCCTTAGGCTACTATATTTGGACAAAATTTCATAATTTTAAGTCAAAAATTCCGGCAGTTATGACAACTTTGATCAATTAAGAGGTGATATTCTGGAAATACCAACTTTCACATTTTTGGCTCTAACTTGGTTAATTTAGGGCCAAAAATTATGAAATTTTTTCTCAAGAAAGAGGAACATGTCTATCAAATATGGGCAAAATTTCATAATTTTAGATTAATATTTAGCCAGGTTATGAGCGTTCAAAGACAGCGACTTTAAAACAGCTTAAAAGGGGGTAAGCTTTAAACCTTTAAATTAGAAAGAAAAGCTCTGGATTCATCAATTCCACCACGTAAATAAAATGAAATCATTCCAGACATTCCACTTGTTTGTTTTCTATGTATTAAATGCTGTGGATGTGATTCCAATTCTGGGTATAAAACTTTTTCTACACGCGAATCTTCTTCTAACCATTCTGCTATTTTTAAAGCATTTTTCATATGTCTTCTCATTCTTAAGTGTAAGGTTTTTATTCCTCTAATGACCAAGTATGTGTCAAAGGCTGAGGGAATTGCTCCAACAGCTAAAAATTAAAAGATTATTTTATTTATTTATTTTAATTTAATTAAATATTGAAAATGCCATAAATGACAAAAAATGCCAAAAATGGTAAAAAATAACAAAAAATGCCAAAAATGGCAAAACACAAAAAAACTAACCAAGCTGTTGAAAGAAAAGGTGTTCGTCAAGTTTTTTAATATTTGTAATAACAACACCCATCACAACATCAGAATGTCCATTAATATATTTAGTTATAGAGTGCATCACAGCATCTGCTCCAAGTAGTAAAGGCTTTTGGAAGAAGGGGGACATAAACTAAAAGAGAAAGAAGAATTAATGTTTGGAATGGCACAAAAAATAAAAATGGCAGAAAATGGCAAAAATGCCAAAAATGGCAAAAAATGCCAAAATGTCAAAAATGCCATTGTTGCACAAAAAATGCCAACAACATTTAAATTGCCTTACCGTATTATCAACAACAACAAGAATGTTCGGATCATATTCTTTAACTATTTTAACAACCATTCGAATATCAACAATTTTGAGTAGTGGATTAGAAGGAGATTCAAACCAAATCATCTATTTAATTAAATTAAAATTAATTTTTTTTTTAATTTTGTTTACTTTTGTATTTTGTTTTAATCCCTTTTTTAATTCTTCTGGTTTAGTTAAATCAATAAAGCTAAGTTCTATTCCATGCTTTGCTTGGCTAATGTTTCTAAAGAATCGTTGTGTTCCCCCATAACCATCATCTGAGAGGATAATGTGTTCTCCTGTATTGACCCAATTTGCCATTGCATTTGTTGCACTCAAACCACTGGCAAATACTCTGGCTAAAAATTAAATAAAATTAATTAATTTTTATATAAAGGGAAAATGGTTAGTTTAGTTAAAAATTCATAACTTAAAAAATCCTGGGTCTTTTTTAGTGTTCTTGTTATCATTTTGTAGAGCAATAAATAGGCTACAAAATGACATGGGAACCAAAATTTTACATTAATTTTAAAAGAAGTTATAGCCAAAAAACCAAGAAAATTGCTCTTTTTCTCTTACCATGTTTCCCGTCTTCCAATGCCGCTAATGTTTCTTCTAACACATCTCTTGTAGGGTTTCCCGCTCGGGAGTAATCATGGCCAATTGGTTCTCCTGGTTGTGGTTGTTTATATGTTGTAGAAAGAGAAATAGGGGGTACAACCTAAAGTCAATAAAATTAAAAAAAAGAAAATTTAAAATTTTCCGGAAAAAATACAAAAGAAAAAGATTTTTTAAACTTTCCGGAAAATAAAAAATACAAAAACAAACTTGATGCATATCCCAACGTTGTGGAACAATACCGGAGTGAATCGCAACTGTCGAAAAGCCTTCTCGTTTTTTTGAATTTTTAATAATAAAATCGTCTTTAATAAATTCTTCATTAATATTATTATTTTTAACATTTTTAATATTTCCATTATTTTCTTCAAAATTTTCTATTATTTGAGTATTTCCATTATTATTTAATTTTAAATTTTTTTTTTGAAGAATTAAATGTTAGTGTTGGTGATGTTGAATCTGCATCAATTTTGTTGTTTTCAATTAACATTTTTATGTTTTTTTTATTTTCTTTAAAACTATTTAATTAAAATTATTTTTAATTGCAAATATTAAATAATAAAATAAAAAGAAATATTTTAATTAAATTCCGGAAATATTATTTTTATTTAATTAAACTTTCCGGAAAATAAACAGTAACATTATTTGTAAATTTAATTAAACTTTCCGGAAACAATTAAAGTATTTAAATTATTAATTAAATAAAATACATTAAAGAATAAAAGTAAAATAAAATAAGGTAAAAAACTAATTAATTTAAATATTCCCAAAAAAAAATTTTTCAATTAAATTGCTATTTTTTTTTACTTTAAAATTAAAAATCTTAATTTCATTTTTTTATTTTGAATAAAAAATAAACTTTGCAAAAATTAATGTAAATAATAATTTTGGTTGACAACTGGTTTTTTTTTAATTAAAAGATTAGGAGATTTTATTTTATTTTTATTGTTTAGTCTTTATTCTATTATTTATTTTCCTTCGTTTATTTATTTCTTTTATTTGTCAAATATGAAAAAATGAGGAAATGTTTGTTAAGTACTACTTGGGCGCGCGCTAGTAAATTAACTAATTATGAAGGGATTTATTCTTGAAATTTTTTTAATATATTGCTAAGAGTCTTACCTATAAATAGTTTAAATTTTAAATTTTTTGGTTCAGTACTTCTAAAGTTATGGGGAAAAGAATGCAGAAAATAGACATTTTCCCAGGGAATTTGATATTTTCAATTATAATTGACCACCCATTCAACCAAAAATTCTGATATTTTTAATAAAGGTATAGGACACTTTAAACTATAATTAAACAAAATTTCAAGTCTCTAACTTGTCATTTGATTAGGTTATGAACATGCGCGCCCATGCGCAAACACATGTGTTTGCGCCCAAACATACCCAAAGAAATAAATGAAAAATAGGAAAGTAAATAAATAAATTACAACAAAAATAACTTTTCTTTCACATTTTATTAATCTCAATTAATTAAGTAAATAATTTACAAATTATTTTATTTTAAGTACCTTGATAGTAAAATTTTTTTTTGTAAAAATAATAAATTAAAATGTGTAAATATGTGAGGGCAAGTAATTTTTTAAGAACACATGACTTTTATTTAAAAAATTAATTTTTCCTCTACTGTTTAAATTTAAAAAAAATAAAAACCTGTTTAATTAAAAATTTAATTTTTTATTAAATTTATTTTTAGCTTTAAAATTTAATTTAAAAAAAATTTAAAAAATAACTAACACGTGGCAATAAAATTTTATTTTTTGTAGTAAAAAAGGGAGAGAGTGACGACATGTGTCTATTTTAAAATAAAAATAAACCTAACTATTGAAATATTAAATAATAAAAAGAAAAACATATTTCAAAACAAATACTTGTATTTTATAAAACTTTCCGGAAAATGTACAATAATAATTATTCCCTAAGTTTGATTAAAAATTAAAACTTTCCGGAAAGGTTTAAACAATGAGAATATTTTCCGGAAAATATTAAAAATTAAAACTTTCCGGAAAGTTTTAAACAATGAGAATATTTTCCGGATTTAATACAATAATAAAAAGGATATTTTATTCTTCTTTTAGAAAAATTAATAAATTAAATTTAATTTAAAAAATAGGTTTATTTAAATGAGTAAAATAATAAACAGACTAAACATTTAAAAAGGAAAAGAGTGAATGATGCAATAATTTTATTTTATTTCATTAACTGCTTACTACTAAACGCAAAATTTCTTTCAAATTACATCATCAATTATTGACGGGAAAAATATAAAATAAAAGAGAAAATGATGAAATTGATTTAGTAATTTACAGACTAAAATTTAATTAAATAAAAGACACAATTTTTTAATTATTTTTTTAATTAAATAAATTTTTATTTAATTTTAAAAATAAATAAATTAATATTTAAGCTCCCATAAACTACAAAAATTATTTTTTAATTATTTATCATTAAAAAAAGAATATTTTTATCATTGAAATAAAAATAAGGCCATTTAATTAATTTAATTAAAAAAATAAAAATATCACAATTTTCTTCATTTATTTATTTATAATTTATTAAAATAAAAAATATTTAATTTTAATTTATTTTATTAAAAAAAGTCTAATGACTCTGTTCATCACATTTTTTAAATAAAAACGTGTTTATTAATTTAATAAAAAATTTCACGTGTTTTAAAATAATTTTTTAAATTTTATAGATAATTTAAAAAATATCTTAATTAAAAAATGGAATTAAATTCTAATAAAATTAATCGTCAAATTTATCGCTCATTTTGGGATAAATTTTCTGATAGAGCTGACAATACGTCTATGCTATTGAATGCTGATGCTGACAAGTTTGAAGCTTTAGACAGGCAAAATTATTTAATTAACTTATTTTTATTCTTTTCCGGAAAAAATACAGTTATAAAAAAGTTTAATTTTTTGAGTTTAATGTTCCAACCTTTTTAAGTTTTTCCGGAAAAAATACAATAAAAAAAAGTTTATTTTTTTTCGGAAAGAATACAATACAAAAAAAGTTTATTTTTTAACGGAAAGAATACAATACAAAAAAAGTTTATTTTTTAGAGCTGAAATTATTGGAATGTTACCTTCTTTTAATGATAAATATGTAGTTGATATTGGTGCAGGGATTGGGTAATTATTTATTTATTTTTTAATTCTATTTAAATAATATTTTTAGAAGATTTACTACAGAATTTGCTAAAAGAGCAAAGAAAGTTGTTTCAACAGATTTTGTGGTAAATTAAAATTAATTTAATTTATTAATTTTTAAAATATTTTTAAGGCAAGCTTTATTGAGAAAAATAGAGAAAAAAATGCTTTATTTAAAAATATAGAGTGGAGGATTGGGGACGCAGTAACCTTAGAATTTGATGAAGAAAGGTAGTAGTACTATTTAATTATAAATTTAAATTAAAAATTAATTAATTTTTTAGTATTGATATAGTATTTACTAATTGGCTTTTGATGTATTTATCTGATGAAGAAGTTGTTCAATTTTTAATAAATTCCATTAAATGGCTTAAACCAGGCGGTTATTTACATTTGAGGGAGTCTTGCTCTGAACCTAGCAGTTTGTATTTTTTAAACAATTATTTTTGTGTTTTCTTTTGTAAAACTAAAATAAATAAGCATTTTTTCCGGATAAATTACAGTCCCAAAAAAGGTTGAATAAATAAGCATTTTTTCCGGATAAATTACAGTCCCAAAAAAGGTTGAATAAATAAGCATTTTTTCCGTTGCAAATAATTCAAGTTTTACAGTTTCCGGAAAATAAACATAAAATACAATACATCAATTAAAAAAATAATTAATTAATTTAAAAATTAAAACTATTTTAATTTTTTGAATAAAAAATATTTTTAGGTAAAAAATCAAATAATTCACTACATTCAAATTCTGATATTAATAATCCAACAAAATATCGTTTTTCCTCTGCTTATATTAATTTATTAAAATCAATTAAATTTAAAAATAATGATGGAAATTATTGGGGATTTAAAATTCATTGGGCATGTTCTGTTAATGTTTATATTCAAGTAAATAATTATTTAAAAATTAAAAAAAAATTTTTTTCTAAAAAAAGAAAAATGCAAATTGGAGACAAGTGCATTGGTTAGTAAGCAAAATTCCTTTAAAAAAAGAGACGCAAGTTTTACCCAACTTTGTTTCGTTGTTGGGAGAGAAATGGCCGGAAGAGCAAAGAGAGTGGGACTTAAAACTTGACATTGCTTTAAATGAAAATCAGAAAGTTAATTTAAAATAATTTAAATTTAATTTAAAAATAACTGTAAAGTTTCCGGAAAAGTTTATTTATTTTATAAGAAATTCTGATTTCAAGTTTATTTAAATATTCTGATTTTATTCTTTTTTTTTAAAGCTTACTGATTCATTGGGTAATTACCTTTTATTAAATGGAATTGAAGCAAATTCAGTTGTTTTAAATTTTGATTTAAGAGAGAATAAAAAACAACCGTTTATTAATGTTCATGCATTGGCTAATGTAAATAATTTATTTATTTAATTAATTAATCTATTTATTTGTTTAATTATTTAATTAATTAATTAATTTTTTTATTTTTAGATAATTGGTTCAAATATTTGGTCAATTTCTATAAATCCATTCTGTTACAGACATTCATTAACAATTGCTAATAACACTAGAGATGGCCGGATTAGGCATTCATGGCATGAAGACATTGAAAATGCTCTCCAATTTATAAAAAGTCAAATAGGTGCAAGAAAAATGAATTCTAAATTATTTGATTTAATTATTGGTGTTGATCTATTGGAGAATATTATGGGAATAGAAAATGCTAACACAAATATAATGGTAAATATATATTCTGATTTTAAGTTTTATTTTATGCTAGACAAGTTTATTTATTTATTCTGATTTTTAAATTCTTTTAAGTTTATTTCTTAAAATTCTGATTTTTAAGTTTATTTATTTTTCTGATTTTTAAGTTTATTTATTTTTCTGATTTTTAAGTTTATTTATTTTTCTGATTTTTAAGTTTATTTATTTTTCTGATTTTTAAGTTTATTTATTTTTCTGATTTTTAAGTTTATTTTTTAAAATTCTGATTTTTAAGTTTATTTATTTTTCTGATTTTTAAGTTTATTTATTTTTCTGATTTTTAAGTTTATTTATTTTTCTGATTTTTAAGTTTATTTATTTTTCTGATTTTTAAGTTTATTTTTTAAAATTCTGATTTTTAAGTTTATTTATATATTAAATATAGAGTATTCTCGGCGGTTTCTTGTTAAATATTGAATCGAATGAAGCATTTACAGATGGAAAAAATAACAGTAAAATTAATGTAAACTTATTTCTACATTATTATATTGATAAAACTAAATTTTTTCTTTCAGGAATATTTTCCTTCTGATTTATATATTAAAGACATTATTCCAATTAAAATGAAGGATGGCTTATTTAATATGGTTAGAATTGATAATGTTAATCAAAATTTGAAAGAAAAGAAGACTGAAAAGATGATTGACTGGTCTAGTCCAATTAATGGAGGATTTTAACTAATTTCATTTATTTATTTTTATCTTTATTTAGTTTTTTAAATTTTTTCTAAATATATTAATTGTGTAATTTTAATAATAAATATTTCTCTGGATTGTTTGATTGATATTAATTTAATAAATTATGTTGATAATGGAGTGAGATGTTAAACTATTCATTTGTACATTTTATTTAAAAATAAATAAATTGAAATGTTTCTTTAAAATAATAAACACCATTAAAAGGAAAGAAATAAAAATAAACTTTGATTTCAAGTTTATTTTTATTCTGAAACTTAATTTGAAATCAGAATTTTTAATTAACTTAAAATAAGAATTTTTTATTAAACTTTAATTCAGAATTTTTTAATAAACTTTAATTCAGAATTTTTAATTAAACTTGAGTTAAATGTTTAAATAAACTTTAAATCAGAATTTTTTAATAAACTTAAAATCAGAAATAAAACTTAAAATAATTAAAATATTAATTATTAAGCATGCTTCGATTAGGAAAAATATTAGTTTTTTTCCTTCATCTATTTTTGTTATTTATTATTATTTTCCCCAAATTTTCTGAGGCAAAGAAACGACCGCCGATTGAAACTGAGCATGAATTTCGTGTTGATGAAATTAGTGAACAAAATGCACGTAAATTTGAGCTTGATAAGTGTGCATTTTATTGCTTTTTTGTTCCTTTACAGGTAATAAGCTTATTTTATTTAAATAAAAATATTTTTATTTAAAGGATGATGTTCAAATTGATCTTCATTTTTATAAAAATATTAGCTGTTCTGATATAGTTTATGGCAAATATTTTCTTAAGTATATTTTAAAATAAGCAATTTTTAGGATTTGCTGAGGTAGGTGATTATAAGCTAAAAACACCTACACAAATGGATTTAATTCCATACTCATATTATGGAAATTTTAAATTAATTACTTCGCTACAACTTATTTCTACTTCTCCACGTGTGTTACTAGGCATGCGAATGGTAAATTAGACAACTTTAATATTTATTCTGAGTTTCAAGTTTATTTTTTAAAATTCTGATTTTAAAGTTTATTTTCTGAAATAATTTTAAAGTTTATTTTCTGAAATAATTTTAAAGTTTATTTTCTGAAATAATTTTAAAGTTTATTTTCTGAAATAATTTTAAAGTTTATTATTATGTACAGGCTTCAGAAGTACGCTTCTTAGATTTGAAGCAAACTGAATTGGCTTCAGAAGTAGCTCATCGTATGGTTTTCTTTGCGAGAAGATACGGATTTAATGGAATATGTAAGTATAGTTTTTCTTCTTTTTAATTCTTCCTTTAAGTTCTCAAATTTGATTCTGCAGTTTTACTAACACCAGGCTTTGAGCAATTTGTAGAAATACTAGGAGAAGAAGTTAATAAAGAAAAGAATAGATCTAAAATGCGAAAATTAAGATTAATATTATCAATAAGGTTATCCTAAATAAATTAAATTAATTTTTAATTTTATTTAGTTCAACTTGGGTTCGTTATGTTTATCGGAAAACGCCTAAATTCGACGCTTATTTTGATGGTTTTTATCTGTGGGCAGATGAGACTACCTATGCCGATGAATTTCCCATTCCTTCGTAAATTAATCTTTAATAAAAAAAATTAAATTAATCAAAAATTTAGTTTTGCTGTTCCAGTAGACCCTTTACATAGTTCTGACCAAGTACCTTTAATCGATTCTTTGGCTAGAAATGCTGGTAAATTTTTAATCATTTGGAGACATGATAATAATTTAATTAAATTAATTTAGAACACCTTGCTGGATCAGGAGTTCCCCGAAAAAAGATAATAATTGGTTTAAGCACTTGGACTAGAAGCTATTTTATTAAAAATGATAATTCAATTAAGCCTAATATAGAAAACCTTGTTTATACCAATGAAAATGAACAAACTGATGGGAAATTAGCATATCAGGAGGTAAATAAATCCGTTTTGAAATAGTTCTGAAACTAAGTTTATTTATTATTTCTGATTTTAAGATTAATTCTTAAGTTTATTTATATTCTGATTTTAAGATTAATTCTTAGGTTTATTTATATTCTGATTTTAAGCTTAATTCTTAAGTTTATTTATATTCTGATTTTAAGCTTAATTCTTAAGTTTATTTTTATAATTTCTGAAATTAAGTTTATTTATTATTTCTGAGTTATTTTATTTGGTTATTTTACCATATTCGCTTAATTAAATATATATAATCTTTAAGCAATTTTTAATTAAAATATTTAAGGTTTGCCATCTCCTCGATTCAACTAAAAGACATCAATTAAATTACGACAATAAATCGGAAACTACTACTTTATTAATTGATGACCAATGGTATTCATTTAATGAACCAGAACATGCTGCATTTATTCATAAACTTGACTGGATTTCAAACCATGAATTTGGGGGAATTGGACTTTATAGTATACAGGTAAATAAATATCCATTTATTTATTTTAATTTAAATTTATTGAAGGGTGATGACCCTTTTAATAATTGCACAAGAGGTCTTCTTCCTTTACATCGAAGTGCTGCTGATCGTTTTAAATGTCGGCGTGGTACAAAGAGGGGAAATTTAGAACAATTAGGTGAATGCACTCGTCTTTGTTTTCTAGATTTAGAAAGAAGTAGAAATACTTTTGACTTTGAACAACTTCAACCTGGATGGTGTTCACATCTTATAATAGGACAAGCTTCTATACAAACTTATTTTTATACTGGACCGAGCAAGGGGATGCGCCTTGCTCTTAAAATGTATAATGACTGGGAAAGAAATAGGAAACCTTATTTGTATGTAATATATTATTAAATAAACTTGAAATCAGAATTTTAAATAAACTTGGAGATAGAAAATTAAATAAACTTAAAATCAGAATTTTAAATAAACTTGGAGTTATATTATTAAATAAACTCTAAATCAGAATTTTTTAATAAGCTTGAAGCATAAAATAAATATATTTACCTAAATCATTAAATTATTTTTTAAATCAGAATAATTTCTTTTGCTGGAACTATAGAGCAATGGAGACTTTCTACTCCTTCTCCAACCCGTTTTATTTTGATCGATAGAATTAGACATTTATTGGATGAGCATAATGCTGATGGTGTTGAGTTGAATTGTGCTAATGGAGGGCCTGATGGGAACAATGTTAATCAAATGAATGCTTTTCTTACTGATTTAAGGAGAACTTTAGGCAATCAAAAACAGATTTTAGTCAGTTTTTCTTTACTTATTTTCATCTTTAATTCAAAAAATTATTTAGGTCAGCTTAAATCCAAACAGTTTTATTGACTTCCCAAATTATGATTTTTCAAGTATGTTTCATTCTGTTGATTACATTATTGTTATTGGGTATTTAATAACTCTTTAATTTATTTAATTTAATCTTTTAAAGTTATCGATATCATCGTCCTTCCAATTCATATACTGGTCATCATTCTCCTTTATTTAAAAACAGTACTATGCTTAATCAACCAAAGATGACCATTCAAGGAACTGTAGAGGAATTATTTTTCAGAAAAGTTCCGCTTAATAAGGCAAGAAATTTGAAGCAAATAAGGAAGAAAAATAAACTTGAAATCAGAATTTTTACTTGAAGCAGAATTTATTAATTAAACTTAAAATCAGAATTTTAAAATAAACTTGAAGCACAATTTTTAAATAAACTTGAAGCAGACTTTTTAACTAAATAAACTTGAAATCAGAATTTTTTATTAAATAAACTTTGTTTTCAGCTAATTGTTTCTCTCTCTGCAGAAGCAATGTCTCAACACTTTGTAGAAGATATTTATGGTGCTCGTTCTTGGGAAAAGCGAAAAATTGGGGAATCTGCAGCTCCAGCTACTATGATTCGAACAAGGTCACATGGTCCTGGTGTTGTTTCACAAACTCAGGTATTTTATATTAAATTATTAGAATGGAATAAGATTAAAAAATTTAGGTCTGCACAATAATGAAGGAAGAAACTACAGTTTCACATTTTTTAAATGAACTTGGAGTTCCATATCTTGTTAATAATGATAGAGAATTTATTGCATTCGACAATAGACGTTCTATACAAATAAAGGTTAAACTTTAAAAACGTTTTTTTAAACAAAATTTTTATTTAATAGACAGTTTGGTTATCACTTCAAAACATTGCTGGAATTGCTCTTCACGGTTTAGAACTTGACAATATTGCTGGGGAATGTCCTGAAGGGGAACCTTTCCTTTTGCTTAGGACAATCGCTCAAAGTCAGGTATAACTTTATTTCTTTAAGTTTCTGATTTTAATAATTAAATAAAACACATTTTAAATAAATTCTGATTTTTGAAAAATAATAAACTTGAAAGTAAAATACAAATTCTGATTTTATATAAAAAAATAAACTTGGAAAAATACACAAAATTAAACTTGGGAAAATACAAATTCTGATTTCTATAAAATAAATAAACTTGGAGGTTCTGATTAGTTAATAAAATAAAACACAATTTTCTGACTTATTTAATAGACATGTTATCGTTGCAATCCTTCTGAATACAAAAAGAATGGAAAAAATACAGAATCAGAAAATCAATTAAATTTCTCCTCATTGGAATTAGAAAATTCTGATCATTTAGAAGCATTAAATGAAGAGGAGAAAGGGTAAAATTAAATTTTTAAAAAAAAAAAATTAAAATTTAAGAATATCACTTCAAAAAGCAATGAATAATCAAACCAATCGTTGTCTTAATTTTAATGAATTTTTAACTAATTTTACTGTTTTTTGTTCACTTTCTTTGGACAATGTTGACAATGTCTGTTGCAAAAAATTTTTTATAAAATTTTTAAAAAATGTTAAAAAAATATTTTAATATTTTTTAAATATAAAATTAACATTAAAAAAATATTTTTAAAAAATTCTTTAATTTTTAACAGATATTAACAAAAATTCCATTTAAATATTGCAATGTATTAATTTTTAAAAATATGGCAAAACTTAATGGAGAAGGAAAAACTGTTGATTTTGGTGAAAATGGAAAAGAAAAGATTGAAAAAATTTTATCAATTAATAAAAATAAAAAAATTAATTTATGGGGAGAAATTGGTTGCGACATGACGCAAATACAATGGGAAAAAATAATTAATGGTAATTTAAATTAAAAAAAACCTTTTTTTTGATTGGAAATGTTAAGAATTAAATAAGTAAAATTTAAATTATCTAAAAAAAATTTTTGCTAATTAATTAAATTAATTATTAGATCGCAAACGTGAACGCACCGTTGCAGCATTAAACAAGTTTATGACAGGAAACAACTTGTCTGGGGTAATTTAAAAATTTTTAATTTAATTTAAAACTTAATTTTTATTTTTAAAATTTAATTTAAATTTAATTATATTATTTTAAATGTTTTTAATATCTAAAAAATTTTTTTTAATTTTTAATTTTCTTAAAAAAGTTACTTTTGGACTGCGACAGTTTTATGCGTCCTCCACTTCGCAGAGATTTTAGTCAATTTCTAAATGAATTAAATTCTGAATTATTTGAAAAAGAACCAAAGGATAGTTTAATAGATGAGTTAATGGATTGTATGCCCAGATTGGCATTAAAGTAATTTTTTATTAAATTAAATAAATTAATTAATTAAAAGGATTCAACTCTCTCGGGAAAATATTAGTGAATGCTATGAGCCTGAACAATTAAATAAATTGGTTAAATTAAAAATTAAAAAAAATTAATTAATTAATTAAAAAATTAATTTTTTTAAATTTAAAGCTAAAGTTTATTTTGCTTCCCTCTGGAGTTGCTACTTCCAAGGCGCAAGCTAAAGTTTTAAATCCTTTGTATGCAATGGGTATTGCAAATCAAGAAAATACAAAAACACAAGCATGAACTTAAATATTAAAAATATTAAAAAAATATATTTAGAACGGGACAGTTACAAGTCTACAAAACTCTAAAATACAATCTAGTTTAATTGTATTAGAATTACCTACCTTTGCAATCTTACAAAAAAGAGAGGAAGAGCAAGCAGAGCCTGCTGTTGTTTCTCAAAAAGAGGTGAAAAATTTTAATAAAAAATAAACTTGGATGTTTAATAAGTTTTCAAGTTTGTAAACTTAAGTTTTTTAAAGTTTATTTTAAACTAAAAGTTTATTAATTACTTTAAGTTTTCAAGTTTTAAGTTTCAAGTTTTATGTTTTTTCAAATCAAGTTTTAATTTTTAAATTAGATTCAAGTTTGCAAACTTAAGTTTATTTTTGAATTGAACATAAGTTTTTAAGTTTTAAAGAAAATAAATAAAAAACATTTCAATTTAACTTACCTAAATTTAATTTGTAAACTTAACTTTTAAGCTTAGATGTTTTAAGTTAACTTTTTAAGTTTTCAAGTTTGTAAATTTGTTTAAATTTAGGAATATTATTTAATTTAATTATTCACAAAGGTTTGTCAATTTATGAGAAAACCTGGCGTTCAACATCACTTAAGATATGATGCAGTAACTTCATATTGGAAGACTAAAGATGAATGGTTGAGCGGAGAAAATGAAGAAACAATAAAATATAAAGTAATTAAATAAAAAAAATTTTTTTTAATTAAAAAAGGTCCAATTTGCAATGCAACGCCGTCTTGGAGGAGTTCTTTTAAATTCCCTGGATTCGGATGACCCTGAGGATTTTTGTAAAAAAGGGGAATTTGGGTTACTTAATATAATAAATAAGGCTAAATGTGAGGATTAAAATAATTAAATTAAAAATTAATTTTAATTCTAGACAAAATTTAAATAAATTTTAGGAAATTTATTTTATTTTTTTTTAATTAAAAAAAATTCAAATAAAAAATAGGATAATCATAAAAGTACAAAAAAAAGCGAAAATAAAATTTAATTCAAAATAAATAAATTCCAAAAAAAAAATAAAAAAAGAAATAGTGTTCTATATAATTAAATGACCTATTTTTAAAAAAGATTGAAAAATAAATAAAAAAGGATTATCAACAGATTAAATAATATTTGGAATATAAAACAAGCTTTTCTACAATACTAGAATTTATTTTTAAATTTAAATAAACTTGATCAAGTTTATTTTTATTCACTTTTATAGGCGACTACTTTTAAAGTGTTTTTACTCTTTTAAATTAAAATTAAAATTTAAAATGATTAGAAAATTAATTATTTTTTATTTTATATATTTTTCATGCTTTTTTGATTATTTTTATGCTATTAATTTAAATAAATTGCCAGGTAATTTTAATCTTTAGAATTAAAAAAAAGGTTAGTATTTGGAGACGACGACGACTACTTTTGAAGGCTATAAAATACCCAAATAAGAGCCTTAAATTTTCAAATTTTGTAGAAAGGTTGCCCATTGTCTTAACATAATTTTAAAATAGAAAATTTTTTTTTCATTTATGGCTTATTTAAAAAACTGCCTAAGCGCAGTTTCCCCCTACACCTCAGAGAACTAGACAATGCCTTCTTTAAATTTAATTAAAGGCTTGGATCGCTTCAAAAAAATTCGCTTAAATGAGAATAATTTCCAAATGGTCAGGAATATTCATGCAAATTGGTTCGCAACAGGTTTGAAGGCGTTAATGGGAAGTCTAGGGCGTTCTCTTTACCTTAAACTATCAAAAGGTAAATAAAATTAATTAAAAATAATAAATAATTAATTAATTTTAAAGAACAACAAAAACAGTTGGGAGATTGTTTAAATAAAGTAGAAGACAAAATGGACCTAGTTTTGGCTGCTAATTGTTTGGTTAATGCGAGAAGAAGACATTTTGCAAGGATAATAGTTAATCAAGTTGAAAATGATGATTATTACTATAATTATAAAATGAGATGGAAGGTATAAAATAATTAAACTTTAAATTTATTGCAACTTTAAATATTTAAGTTTGTAATTTTAAAGTTTATTTTTAGAGAAATACTCAAAACTTAAAAACAACATTTTATCAGAAAATGAATAAAACACAAAAACATAAAAAAATGTTTGGTCGACTGTTTGTTGAGAATATTCGATTAAAAATGCGGAATAATACAATTAGAAGAGATGAACGCTTTTTAGGAGCAAGTGTTAAATTTACAAAGAAAAATAAACAAAAAGATGCAAAGTTTGAGAAAATGGACAAGTTTGAGGTAAAAAGTTTCAAGTTGTAAAATTTAAGTTGTTTTTACAATTACTTTATTTTTATATCCTAAACTTGAGTTTACAATTAAAGTTTATTTTAAATTTTACAATTAAAGTTTATTTTAAGTTTTACAATTAAAGTTTTAAGTTTACAATTAAAGTTTTAAGTTTTACAATTAAAATTTTAAGTTTACAATTAAGGTTTTAAGTTTTACAATTAAAGTTTTAAGTTTTACAATTAAAGTTTTAAGTTTTACAATTAAAGTTTTAAGTTTTACAATTAAAGTTTTAAGTTTTACAATCAAGTTTATTTTAAATTTTACATTCAGGTTTAAATTTTTAAAAATTATTTAATTCTTACAAAATCTCTATCAGATTAAGCAACAAAAACAAATCAATAAATTGCCAGGTCGGAGAGATCAATCAGCTATAATAAGGGTTTGTATTAAAAAATAAGAAAATATTTTATTTAATTATTTTAATATTCTCGGTTGCCAATTTAATATCAACATTAACATCCAAAAATGATAATAATAGTAGAGAACGTGAAGATAATGGAAGTATTAAATGGACAAAAATGTACGAATTTTTAGTTCATTTGAAAAGAGAGAATGATAAAAGAAAAAAATCACCCGGATCTCGTTTGATTTTTTTATTTTTAATTTTTATTATACATACTTAGGTGCTTATAATATGAGAATGTATGATTTAGTGCTTGGAAATGATGAACCATCAATGAGTGAATTTGAAAAGGTAATTAATTTAAAGTAATTTAAATTAATTAAAACAAATATGTAGTTAAGTTTGTAAACTTGAATAAAAATAATGAAAAGAGAAAATGTTGACAATTACAATTTATATATTCAATTTTGTAGACTTTAAGTTTGCAAACTTAAAAACTTGAATCCTTAGACTAAGCTTGCAAACTTAAAAACTTAAATCCTTAAACTTTAAGTTTGCAAACTTAAAAACTTAAACTATATTAAATATATTATATGTAAAGATAATATTTAATACAAACTTAGAAGTTATACATTTTAAGGAGAGTCCACAAGGACTTCTAAAATTGGGCATATCCTTACTGAATAAATTAACAAATAAAAATATATCAAATAATAAAAGTGAATCTACAAACTTTAAATTTATGAGTCCAAGATTTGCACCTCTAATGCCTGAAAGCGATGATAAAAAATCTTTATTTTCTCCGACAATATTTGCATTATATGAGAATGAAGATAATGAAGAAATTATGGGAGGAAAAAAAGGAAATGAATTAAAATTTGCTAAATCTCTTCCAAAGGTTTTAAAGTTAAAAAAGGCTTTAAAAATGCTTGAAAAATAAATTAAATATTTAAATTTAATTTTAAGGTATTAAGAGCTTCAGGTTTACAACAAGGAGATAGAGATGCATTGCTTCAAATGTTGATGCAATTATCTGGTAGTATTGGACATATTCAAGAGGCTATTGAATTGCTTAAATCACTCAACTTTTTTGGTTAACTCTTAAAGCTTTTTTTTTAAATTTTATTTTAATTAGAAATTGAACCAGATTTGATTGAAGTAAATAAAAGAATGATTAATGCATACAAAAAAATTGAGAATTCGTTTGGTCATGAACAAAGAAATGATATAGATAGTAAAGGTTGGACTTTTCTTGAAAAACGTCAATTTGATCAATTATGCAAAGAACAACGTAAAATTAATTAATTTTTAAATTATATTAGTAAATAGTCAATTTTAATTAAAATTTAAACTTGAACTTATACATTTTTAAGATTACAAATTATTAGACTTTAAGCTTAAAAGCAATTAAATTAATATTCAAGTTTGTAAAGTAAAAATTAATTCAAGTTTAAATTGTAAAATTGAAGTTTGAAAAATCCAAGTTTTAAAATTGAAACTAATATTTATGTTGTCAAGTTTAATAAACTTAAGTTTACAAATGTTTGTAAACTTTAATTAATAATAATATTTTTAAGATGCAACATTTCCTGAAGAGGTAAAAAATCAATTAGAAAGGTTTACTGTTCTAGACAGAATAGAGCGTGAGCATTCTTTATGGAAAAGGATAGAACGGATAGCAAGGAATATTCCTGATGTAAAAATTTTTTTTTAAATTAATTAATTAAACATTTTTTTTAAAAAAAAAGGAAGTTGCTGACAAATTGGATGAACGAAGGAAGAGAAAAATTGACAAACTTTACAGAAGGAAATTTCGTTTAAAAAGGCAATCAGGAGTTCAAGTTGGACAGCCTTTAATTCTTGCACCTTTTATGTTTACACCAACTACTGGGTTTTAAATTAAATTAGATTAATTAAATTTTAATTTTTAGTCTCTCCATACTTGGCCCTTTAATTTTATCACCAAGTATTTTTGCTCCTCAAATTTTGGCTCCTTCTGTTCTTAGTCCTTATGTTCTTTCTCCTGGAGCTCCAATGCCTTTTATTCTTTCTCCTTTTGTTTTGGGCCCTTTTATTCTTTCTCCTATGGCTTTAACTCCTTTTATTGTTAGTTAATATTAAATAAAATTAAATTAAATTAAAGTTAACTCCTTATGTTCTGTCTCCAAATATTTTGAACCCTTATGCATTGTCTCCATTAATTTTAAGCCCAAATGTTGGTTGTTTATTAAAATTAATATTTTTAAATTTTTATAAATAATTTAGGCATTCCAAAATTTAATTTTTATTTTTTAATTTAAAAAATAATAAAATTAATTTTTAATTATTTAAGGTTCTCAGTCCGGACATTCTTTCTCCAGGGGTATTAAAAATTAATTAATTATTTATTTAATTAATTAATTTAATTTAATTAAAGGTTCTAGGTGGGGGTATACTTTCCCCAACTGTAGGATCTCCTGAAGTTTTAACTGAATCTGCTTTAATGGCATCTGTACTTTCACCTAGTGTGCTGTCCTAAATAAAATTGAAAAAAAAGTTTTAAATTTAATTAATTAATATTTTTATTACTTATTTAATTGTAAATATTGTTATTTTATTTAATTATTATTTTTTAAAATTAAAAAAAAAAAATTTTTTTAGTTAAAATGTAAAATAAATAGAAATAAAGAATTGAAGAAAATTAAAATAAATTAAAAATAAAGAAAAAAATTTTAAAAAATTAATAAATAGGAAAAAGGTAAAAAGAAAGGTAAAATAAACATTAATTGTCTGACCCTTTTGTCGTTTACCCATATTTCAAAGTTGGGTAAAATAAAGAAAAGAAATAGTACATAAAAGAAAGTTTAATTTATTTAAGGTTAAAAAATAAAAAATAAACTTATCTTTATAAATATTTTTTTCTTCCCTTTTTTCCATCTTAATATGTACATATACTATACAGATAGGCAACTTTAATTTATTAATCAATGAAAAAAAGGAAAGTTTTTTTATATAAGGGTCAGTCAGCTTATTGAATAAGAAGACTTTTTTTTAAATTTTATTTAATTTATTTAAATTAAAAAAATTTTTCTTTTATTTATTTAAATTTATTTATTTAAATTTATTTTTTTAATATTTATTTTAAAAATATTTTTTTAATAAAATTAAAAAATTTAAGTCCTTTTTTCAGATTTAACTCTTCTCTTTAAATTAAATAAAATTTTCTTTTTATTTTTTTTATTTTCACAAATGTATAACAACAATATTATGAACAATCAAATAAATTCTACAATTAATACTTCTTCAAATAAAAATTCATTTAAAGGACTTTCCTTTTTGGCAGACAACAGTTTTGGGGAGTGTCTGGATGTAGGTTATTTTTTGTATTTTTGAGCTTAAATAAAATTCCAAATTAGACTTAACTGTGCTCAATAATGTCTTATCTTTCTTCTCTAAAAATTTCAGATTTTCTGATTTACTATTTCAGAATTTATGGGAAAAAATATCAGAATTTTCGATGAAAACGCCCATTTTTTGTCGTTTTTTAACCACAACTTTTTTTATACTTAACCAAAAATTCTAAAATTTTTAAGGAAGGTTACTGACACTGTTCTGAATATCTATGCAAAATTTCATTAAGTTATGTGCTCATTTAGCTATTTTATAAACGCGCGCGCAGACAGTACTTTTTCCCTTTTATTTTCAGAATCTTTCGCCTTTCAAGCCTTCAAGAAATGTATTTAATTTTAAAACACCCCAGAATTGTTTACAATTAATTCCAAGGGTAGTTTCAAGTAATGGGAAAGATCGTCCACCTCAATTGACTCCAAACAACCTTTCCAATCCACAGGTTTTAACGCCCAGGAGTTTAAAGCGTTTGACTCCAAAAAGTTCTTCAATGAATTATTCTATTGTTTGCACAAATTCTCAACTAATAAACACTCCGATAAATGCTACAAAACGGAAAGAACAGCTTCCAGGTTTTTTAATTAAAAATATCAACGAATAGTTGATTGTGCTTACAATTAGAATCGAAAAACACCCAAATTTAAATTAAAAAAATAAATTAAATTTTGCATTTTTTGAAAGGTTAGAGGCCTAAACAGTTCAAAAAATACCCCTCTTTATTTTAGTTATTTCTCTACTATTTTATATTTAGTTCCAAAAACTCCAATTCCTTCAAAGAAGGCAGTTAGGGTGTTGAAACGTCTTCTTTATGAAGAACTCCCAACATTTTATTTGATTCTTTTTGAACAGAATTTTGCTGATAATAGAACAGAAACCTCACAAAAATGGATACTAAAGAGTAAGGCTAGACCTGTAAGTTTTTTTAAATTTAATTTGGAGTTAAAATGTAACTCTATTTTTGTTCCTTTTTTTAAGTATATTGCAAAAATGATTGAAGAATTTGAACTAAAATTGTCAAAAAATGCGAAATTGGCACAGGATTTGACAGAATATGAAGTTGACTCTATTTTGGATAGAACAGTAGTTGACAATGTTTATTTGGTTAAATGGAGTGGTTGGAAGCAACCAACATGGGAGAAAAGGTTGGGGGAAAGTGTTCTCTTTTAATTATTTTAAATAAACTTTGTTTTAAATAAAAGAGAATTTTTTAAGCTTTTTAATTCTTTTTAAGGCATTACCTTCTCCCAAAATATGAATCAATTTTGGCTAAATTTGACATTTTAAATGTCCAAAATTTGCCTACTGGAGATGATGAAATAATTATTGAAGATGACACACATTTAATAGAGGCAATTTGTGTACTTGCTAAATTGGATAGAGGAACTTCTAGTCTACCAAATTCTTATCTATTAGAATGGCCAGCAAATTCTTTTAGAATTTATAGTGAAGGAAACGACAATATACAGACATGGGAGGATAAATTAACTTTGGTAAGTTTTATTTCTATTGTAATATAATAATTTAAAGTTTATTTTCTGATTTTTGTGTTTTTCTAATTTTAATATTTAAGGGAAATGTAAAAGCAATTGAAGCATTTGAGTGTAAATTAAAAAAAGGGGTAAAATCAGCTAAAGAAGCTGTTCAATTTGAAGTAGAACATATTGAAGATAAGCGTTGCATTTCAACCGAAATTGAATATTTGGTAAACAAAGAAGACTTTTATTTTTTAATTAAAATATTTTTTGGTTTTTAAAGGTAAAGTGGAAAGGTTTTGATAGTCGTCGTGATTGGATATGTCGGAATGAATTGCTTAAATGTTGCCAAAATTTAATTAAACAATATGAAATTGATAGTTTAATTAATGGCAGGAAGGCAATAAATTTAATTTTTAATTTTTTTAATTATTTTTTTAATTTTTATAAGTAAAATTACCTAAATTTTTTAGAAAATTAACAACAAAAATGAATTTAAATTATTAAAAAATACAAAAATATCAAAAGGAACTTCTTCTATATTTAAAAAGATTGGAAGGAAATTAAATAGAAGGTTAAGAAAAATTAGAAATAAATACAAAAGAATACACCGACACTTGAAGAGTCAACAAAATTAAATTAATTTATTTGAAGAGAATAATTAAAAATACTATTTTTTGTTATATATTTATTGACCCTTTTTTTATTAAAAATACAACTCTTTATAAAATCAGAATTAAAACTTTAAATCAGAATTATTACATTAATTACCCTTTTCTGCCTGTAAAAATACAAAATTAAAACTTTCAGAATTAATTAAATCAAAACAAAACACTTTTGTATTTTTCATATTTTTATAATCAGAATAATTAATTCTGATTTTTCTGATAGAGAGTTGTTTTTTTAATAAATTAAGCTTTAATTTTGCTTTACATCTATTGACCCTTTTGACTACTTTTCTCATTTTTTCCAATTAAAATTCGCATTTTAAATTAATAATAAAATTATTTAAAATTTTATTTTAATATTTTTTATTTTTCTGATTATATTTAATGATTCAAAAATATATTCCTTTATGTAGCTTATTCAGACCTTAGACTGTTCCAAAGGCGTATGGACATGTTGGTGAGAGATTATTTAATTTAAAAAAAATTTTTTTAATGTGTACTTTAGTCAACCAAAAACTTTTCTTTTTTTTCTTCATTAACATGCCTAAGTCACATTCCATTTTCTTCATTTTTCCCTTCTTAAACGAACACATTCTCTAATGTAGTTGTAGAGTAGTAAACCTTGTGACGTTAAACACAACCTTTTCCGGCTTTTTTTACAACTTACAAAATGATCAACTGATAGGGCAGAATATATATTAAAAAATTAAAATTAAAAAAAAAATTAATTTTTTTTAATTTAATTTTTTAATTTTGTCTATCCCTTAAAACTGTTAAAGAGAAAATAAATAATAAAATAAAAAAAGTTTTTTTTTCCTTTTTTAAATTTATAAAAAAAAAAATAGGCGCATTTTATTAACTATAAAATAAAAAAAAAAAAGACAGTGAAAATAAGTTTATTTTATCCAATAAAATATGTCAGGAAAAATACAAACAATGTAAATATAAATTCTGATTTTTGTCAGAAATAAAACTTGGCGCGTGCTTTTATTTTATTTTATTTCTTTTTTCTCCTCTTTTTGGTCTTAGAAAATTAATATTTTTGACAAAGATGATTAATGGCCTATTTTAAATATTTTTTCGTTTTTAGGTGTTAAAATTGCCATAAAATATTTTTAAATATTTTTTATTCACCTTTTCGATCATTTTACTTTTTTTTTTTTGTTGAGAATTTTACTAAATACATTTTTTGCTTTTTTCTTCTTTTTATTTGTTTTTATCATTTTGGAATATTAAAGGTAAAAACTTTTTTTTTTAATTTAAAGAAATGCGCAAAATCAGAATTTTTATGTATTTTATATTTTTCTTAAAACTTGAAATTCTGATTTTTGTATTTATTTTAAAACTTGAAATTCTGATTTTTGTATTTTTAATAAACTTGAAATTCTGATTTTTGTATTTATTTTAAAACTTGGAATTCTGATTTCTGTATTTTTAATAAACTTGAAATTCTGATTTTTGTATTTATTTTAAAACTTGGAATTCTGATTTCTGTATTTTTAATAAACTTGAAATTCTGATTTTTGTATTTATTTTAAAACTTGGAATTCTGATTTCTGTATTTTTAATAAACTTGAAATTCTGATTTTTGTATTTTTTAAAACTTTAAAATTAAAGCTTTAAAATTCTGATTTTTGTGTCTCTTTTCTCTTTAATAAAATGAATATTATTATTTACCAAAAATGATCTTTTTATTATTTTATCACCTGTAGAACAACAAATAATACAATTTTTAGTAAAAACCCTTCTTTAACATATTTTACCTTGTACTAATATTAATTCTTAAATAAAATCAATTATTAAAAATATTTTCTATTTCCCTTAAAAATCAAAATTAAATTAAAAAACTAAAAAAATAAAATAAATAAAACTGTCACGGAGTGGTTTATTAGCAAAAAATTGGTGGAGTTTTAGAGGAAAAGGGAAAAATTTATTTTTAACGAAAAATACAAAAAATAAAAATGCTGCTCTATTAATTGATAATTTATTAACTAAATTAAACCTGGCGTTCTTCATAATGCGGTTAGAAAGGAAAAAGAGGGAAATTCTGATTTTTTAATTTTTTTAAAACTTTAAAATTCTGATTTTTGTATTTATTTTAAAACTTGAAATTCTGATTTTTGTATTTTTTTAAAACTTGGAATTCTGATTTTTATATTTTTTTAAAACTTGGAATTCTGATTTTTGTATTTTTTTAATCTTTAAAATTCTGATTTTTATATTTTTAATAACTTGGAATTCTGATTTTTGTGTTTTAGTTTTTATATTTAAATTATTAATTTAATTAATTTAGGATGGTATTTTCTGAAGTTGTTGGTACTCTCTCTTTTCTTCAGCCACAAGGTTTAATTATTTAATTCTATTTAAAAACCTTTTATAGCCGATGATGATATGACTGATCGGTTGCACTATTATTATACAACAACATTTTTGTTGGTTACATCGGTTAGAAAATTAAAAGATTAAAAATTAATTTAAATAAATAAAGGTTTTAATAAGCCTAAAAATGTATGGGGGAAGGCCTATAGAGTGTTGGATGCCTGCTGAATATCAAAATTCATGGCAAGAATATACTGGTATTATTAAAATAAATAAATTAATTAATTAATTTTTTTAGAGATTTATTGTTTTTCAATGAATACTTATTTTACTCCTTTTAATAAACATATTCCTGATGAAAGCGAAGTTAGGGAAAAGAACATGATTAGTTACTATCAATGGACACCTTTTTTTCTAGGTAAGTCAAATTACTTTATTATTTAATTTTTTGGTAAAGAGCTTTTAAATTAAAGGGGAAATTCTGATTTAAAAAATTTTTGTATTTTATAAGTTAAGTTTATTTAATTAAAGTTCATTTTCTGATTTTTGTATTTTCCGGTAATGTTTCAAGTTTATTTTCTGACTTGTATTTTCCTATGAAAATTCAAGTTTATTTTCTGATTTTTGTATTTTCCTTTTCTAAATTATTTCTATATTACAATTATTTTATATTTATTAATAAATGAATTAATGTCAAACTTTTCTCCTTTAAGCTATTTTTATTAATTTGTATTTCTTTAATTTAAAATTTCTTCAATATTTATTTTTTCGTCTTTTTTACTTCCTTCCCACTCTTCAAAATTACAACAATTTTTAATTTTATTAGCTAATAAAAGGGGAGAAACACCCAAAGAAGTAGCTATTTGATTTACTGTTGTTTGACTAAGTCCTAAACTTAAATGCCAGGCAAATTCAATTTTAGTCATTAAATCTTCATATGTTGCCATTCTGTTTAGAGCAATTATATAATTCCTGAAAATAAAAAAAAAAGTTTAAAATTCCAAAACAAATTAAAATTTCAAACTTTAAGTAAATTTGGGAGTTTTGCCCCAATAACTTTACAAATACTTAACCAAAAAATACCAAATTTTTAGCAAAAATAGTTGACACATTTAACAATATCTCCACAAAATTTTGTAATTTTATCTCTATTAATTATTGTTTTATAAGCATCCAAACATTGTTACTTACTTCATTAAATTAAACCCAAAAGGCCCAAAAATTAATTTTTAATTTCTGTAAATTTTTATGTATTTATGTTCCCCCTTCTTGATTATTTAACTCAAAAAATATTTAAATAATTTTTCCTTAAAATTTTCTTTCATTTAATATCCCATTTTTATTAGCAAGTATCATAATTAAAAAATAGGGGAAAAATAAATGATAGGACCCAATTATTAATTTTTATGTACACAAAATTGGCTGAGCAAATGTTCCGGATTTTTCTTTCTTCGATAGAATTGAGTGTTTTTTTTCAATATTTTTAAAATAATTAGGGGTAAAATTGCATGGGCGCGCAGTTGTGTCTGCGCGCTTTCCTCTACAAATCTTGTACCATTTAATTTTAATAATTAAATAAAAATGGTACCATTAAATAGAGAAAAGTTTTTTCTTCAAAATAAAATTTAATTTGAAATTTTTAAGAAACAGACAAAAAAGTTATGGTCAAAATAAGCAGCAAGCAACAATTTTTTAACTAAGCATTTTGGTTTTTTAATTATATTATTTTTATTTTTTGACCTAAAATTTTATTTTTAATCTTAATTTATAGAAAATTTAATTCTCTTTCGAATGGTACCAAAATTGTTTCAAAAGATAAATACATTAAAAAGATATACTCCTCAGCGCCAAGTCGATTCCGCGCCCTACCAACCCTATTTTCTTAAATAAACTTGAGGAAGGAAAATAAACCTTTTGTTTAAAAAAATTTATTTGTTTTTAAAGCACTTATTCATTTTTTCCTATTAAGAGGGTTAAGAAAAAATTTTTTATTTTTTGAATAAAATTGCTCAACTTTAACCTTCACAAATCTCTTATATATTTTTAATGTTATTTTATTTTTTTAAGTGTTTGTAATCCTTAAATAAGTGAGGGGTATTTTTTGTTTGTTTTTGGATTTAATGGAAAATTATTTTTTTTAAATTTTTTAACTTGCCTAGCAATTCGAAGTGTTTCAATTTTTGAAAGTTTCTGTCTTGTTTCATTACAGAAAAATGGAACTCTGAGCTTAAATTAAAAATTAATTTTTTACTGAAGGGACAAACTGAGCGAAGGGGCAACTATGCGCCAACCAACATAACAAATTAACTATAGAACCATTTTATTGGTTTTTGGTATTTTCTGATAGAGCAGAAAATAAGCTACAAAAAACCAGAAAATCAGAATATTTAATAAACTAGAAAATAAGTTACGGGCAAAAAACTTGCAACAAAGCAACTTTTTAGTTTTTTAATTATAACTTTTTTTCTAATTTATCGAATATTCTGATTTTCTGATATTTTGTAGCTAATTTTCTGCTCTATCAGACAATACCAAAACAAAAATAAAATACTTTACTTCCCCCGAGTTATATCGACTGGCGTTAGTTAACCCCCTTTTTTGCTTATTCTTCAGTTTAAATATTTTAATTAATTTTTTGAATAAAAAAAATATTTTTTTAAAATTAAAATAAACTTACTCTAAGTTTATCCATTGCTTTATTCAACCCATGCATTCTGTTACGCTCACGGCAATTAGCCTTCATTCTACGAGCCTCTTTTTTATTGTTGTTTAAAGAAGACTTGTTTCTTCTTTCATTTTTAAAGTTCATTTTTTTATTTTTATTTTTCCTTCAGTTCTAAAAATTAAAAAAAAAATTATTTTTTTTAATACAAAAAAATAATTAATTTTTATTTTTTTATTATTTTTAATTTTTGTTAAAATAATTGTTTAGAAACAAAAAAAAGAGAATAAAAAAAAATATGTGAATTTATTAAAAATTAATTTCTCTTCCTTTTTTATTTAATATTTTTAATTTTCTTTTATGAGGACATTTTTCTAATGAATGGGCGGTCCTCGCGCATAAGCAAAATAAAAAAAATATTTTTTTGTCGCCTCCCTTTTAATTTTATTTTTTTCTACATGCTGTGTGTAATGAAAAAAGGCAACAATGAAAGTAGAAATTAAGGATTTTAAAAAGAATTAATCTGTTTAGAAAAATAGGTTAATTGAGAAGGGGAATGCACACACTTTACTTCAGGGCCTATAACTTTGTAAAGGAGGGGTCTTTAATTATGATTTTTATATCATTCGATAGAGCAGAAAATTTGCCATAAAATAATATTTAACTTAACATTTTAGGTCATTAGAGTATAAATTTATTTGTCAAAAAAGAACATTTTTCAACCAAACAAGTTTATTTTTTCTTCTTTTTTGACCTAAACTTTCTTTTTCTAATTTGATTTAATTTTTTAATTTTAATTAATTTATAGTAAATTTAATTCTCTATTCAATGGTACCAATATCTAAAGGATTGAATCATGGACTCTTGAGTTATTAATTTTAAAACAAATTAAGTCATTTAATGGTAACTATGGAGTGATATAGAGAGAAAATAAAAAAATTTTTATTAAATTAATTTCTTCAACTTCAAAAGAATTTAAATATTTTTGTTTTATTAAATCTAGACTCTAATAACCTCTTCTTCTAAAACTCTAATGTTCTCATTTTATATAAGACCCTAATTGTCCAAATTTTTATAGACTCTAGTGACCCCTCTTCATCAGACTCTAGTGTCCTCATTCCCACAGACTCTAATTTACCTATTCTATAAGACTCTAATGTCCCCTTTCTTTAAAATGTGTCAATAAAATGACTGAAATTTATACCCTTACCGTTCTAGAATTAAAGGGTTAACCCTTTTATCTATTAATAAAATCAGAATCATTTAAAAATGATTGTATAAATTACTTTTGTTTCATTGCGCGCCTTTTTGTATTTAATAAAAAGAAAGAAAAATCGTCCTAAGACCACAATTCTTTTATTTTCTTTTATGGTTTTTTTTTTTTTTTTTGACTTTTAAATGATGTATGGGTATATATTAAAGGAATAATTGAAAGAAAAAAGAAAGAATTGGATTTGCATTTTGTTTAAAGATTTTGGGGTTGATGAGTTGCAAAGAAAGAAGAAGAAGAAAGGGAAAGGGTGTGAATATATAAATTAATCCCCCTTCATTTCCTTTTTGTGCTTTCCAAAAGATCAACATTAAGTTGATCTTTTGGGTGTTTTAATTTCCTGGATTTACCCCTTCATCACCCGCTCATCATTATACATCAAAATATATATATTTTTCTTTTATTTTATTTATACTATTTATTTATTTATTTTTACCCTTTAATCATAAGCAAAAGATTTACTATTATTTTGTTATTTTTGGAAAGTATGTGCGGCAGTAAATCCTGACACTGAAAGGGTGTTAGTCTTAATGGGAATACTATTGTACTTTTAAGACAAAAAGAAGAAATACATAAAGAATAGAGAACTATTAAATACTGAAAGGGAAATTAAAAAATAAAACTTTCCGGAAAGAATACAATAAACTTTAAAGAATAAAACTTTTCCGGAAAATAAACTTTCCGGAAAATACAATATAACTAAATAATAAAAGTTTTCCGGAAAAAATACAACTTTCCCTGAAAATAAGATTTTCCGGAAAGAATACAATATAACTTTAAATAAATAAACTTTCCGAAAAAATACAAAAATGTTCTAAATAAATTACAAAAAAAATAAAAATTAAACTTTACAGTAATTTGTGCTTTTCTGTTTTATTCTCCTTGCCTTGTTTGGCGTGCACTTTACACTAAAAGCGGGATTCGAATTAAAGATATTATTGCTTTTGCAAATGATCGTTCTAATATTCAACCAAGTAAAAAAATTTTAAAATATTTTTTAAATTTAATTTTCATATATAAAGAATTGCGAGAAGCCAATTTAAAGGTTAACAAATTTAAAAAAATTAATTAATTAATTTTAAGGGAATGTCAGCCCATTTAGGTTCAGTTTTTAGACATAGATTTCGGTTTAGTGGTAAACATCATCCATACCATCACAGATTGAGAAGAGCTTTAAATCTTCGTTTTTATGAAGCCTACTTAACATTTCTATATATTGGAATTAAAACTTTATTTTTAACTAATGTTACTATGCAGGTAAATGACTAGGTTTACTCCAAGCCTTATAACTCCTTTATAAATCAAACTTTTTAAGGAGATATTGGTATCATTAAATAGAGAATTAAATGCTCTATAAAATACTAAAAAATTAAAATTTTTAGTCAACTATAAAAAAAGTTATTATCAAAAAACAGGAAAAACAACTGATTTTTACTGTTTTTTAATTATAACAAATTCAGTTTTTGACCTAAAATTTTTTTCTTAGATAACATTTGTAGAGAATTTTTTCCTCTTTCGAATGGTACCAAAATTAATTTAATCGGTTCATCCATTAATTAATTATAAAGCTTAAACTCTACCTAGTTTTAAACCCTAGATGTTTCTAATGAATTGGTTCCTACAGACAAGCAATTATCGTTATTATGGATTTGGAGTTCTTGAAGATCTTATTTCTGGGAAAGGTTAATTTTATAAAGGAAAAATTAATTTTTAAAAATTTAATAAAACAGCTTGGAGCGATTCTGGTAACTTCCCCAGAGTTACTTATTGTGACATGGATGTTAGAGTTTTAGGAAATATTCAAAGGCATACAGTTCAATGTGTTTTAGTTATAAATATTTTTATTGAAAAGTTTTTTATTCTTCTTTGGATTTGGTATTCACTGTTAGTTTTGCTTACAATATTTAGCCTTTTAAATTGGATTCTTTCTTCTTTTCCATTTGAAGCAAGGAAAAAGTATGTATTAAAACTTAATGGGGAAATACAAAAATAAACTTAACGGAAAATACAAAAATAAACTTAACGGAAAATACAAAAATAAACTTAACGGAAAATACAAAAATAAACTTAACGGAAAATACAAAAATAAACTTAACGGAAAATACAAAAATAAACTTAACGGAAAATACAAAAATAAACTTAACGGAAAATACAAAAATAAACTTAACGGAAAATACAAAAATAAACTTAACGGAAAATACAAAAATAAACTTAACGGAAAATACAAAAATAAACTTAACGGAAAATACAAAAATAAACTTAACGGAAAATACAAAAATAAACTTAACGGAAAATACAAAAATAAACTTAACGGAAAATACAAAAATAAACTTAACGGAAAATACAAAATTATATACCCTTAAAGTTTAATTAAAAAAAAGGTTTATTGCTCGTCGCCTAGAATTAGCAGATGTTGAATTTAGAAGAAAAAACTATGAACAAGAGTTGACTGAAGTAAATTAAATAATTAAAAAAAAATTAAAAATTAATTCAGTTTGTTAGGGATTATATAAAAATGGATGGTGTATTTATGCTAAGAATGTTGACTATACATTCTGGTATTTTAGTATGTACTGAAGTGGTTGATTCAATGTGGGAAGATTTTAATCGTAGTAATTAGCTTAAAATATAAACAATTAACTCTTCTAATTATTTCTAGATAGAGGAAATCGAACAAACAATTTGCTTTCCCCAACAACTCAAAATTCTTCTTTATCTCTTATTAAACCTAACGATGAACAATTACAGCTTATACAGCCTTCACAAAATATATCTTCCCTTCAACAACAAATTAAACGTAAAACTAGTGTTCTTGTTCCGTTGGTTAGTGCACAACCTAATGGGGTCCATCATGTAAATAATAACTAAAAAAGATTTAAATATGTTTTAAAAGTTTAGAGCGGATTCTTTTTCCAATCTGTTATGACGCATTCACCAAGTTTTTCACAACAACATAATCCCCCTACGCAAACTAGTAGTGCTGCACATTATACTGGAATTGCTGCAAATAATAATACTACACAAATAATTATGCCTCCACCACCAAGGCAAAAATAAATATTTAAATTTACAATACCGGAAAAAATACAAAATTTAATTATTTAAACAAAACTTTCCTGAAAAAATACAGTTTCAAGTTTTAAAACAAAGTTTAACCTTTCAGAATTTAAACTTTCCGGAAAAAACACAGTTTCAAGTTTTAAAAATATTTTAACCTTAAGAATTTATTTAAAACTTTCCGGAAAAATTAACTTTCCGAAATTCTTTAATTTAAATAAATAAACATGTCAAATTTTAGAGGAGAATTTTTACTAAGAAAGCCACCAAATTCTCAACAATGGCGAAATCATCGAAAATATCCTCCTCAAAATGCAACAATTAGTACATCATTAACTAATAATTGTAATAATAATAATATATTAGGAGAAAATTGTGAAGGAATATTTATTTCTCCAAATAGTTTATCTCAAAATAATTTAGAATTGGGAAATAATCAACAACAACAACCTTTAAATATGTCAACAACTTCTTTATTATCTAGCAGTATTTATCAACAACCCTCAAGGTCAGTGTTAAACCCACAACTAGGGTTATTAACAACGAATCAACAGCAGACACAAGAACCGGCATTGTGGGAGGTAATTAAATAGCTAAAACTTTCCGGAAAGAATACAGTCTCTAATAAATAATTAAAACTTTCCGGAAAGAATACAGTCTCTAATAAATAATTAAAACTTTCCGGAAAGAATACAGTTTTTAATAAATAATTAAAACTTTCCGGAAAGAATACAATTTTTAATAAATAATTAAAACTTTCCGGAAAGAATACAGTTTTTAATAAATAATTAAAACTTTCCGGAAAGAATACAATTTTTAATAAATAATTAAAACTTTCCGGAAAGAATACAGTTTATTTGCGATTAAATTTAAATACTTTTTAAGTGTGCTCATTTACATAAATAAATAAGAAAATAAAATAGCAACGTGTGAAATATTTTCAAAAATAAATTTTCCATTTTTATTTCAAGTATTTTATTTATATAAATTTAAGGTAGAAGAAAGTACGTCATTGGTACGAGAAGAATAAAAAACTTGAATATTTTTTATTTTGCCTTAAATTTTTTATTTTTTTTTTGGTTAAATAAAAATTAATTTAATTTTTATTTAAAATTAATTATTTAATAATTAATTTTTTTATTATGCGTAAAAGATCAAAAATATAAACAATTAATTATTTATTACTAAGGTATTTCTTTCTTCATATTTTATGTAAAGAGATGTACCTTTAATTACTTTATTGATCAGGCAAAAAAAAAAAAAAAAGAAAATAATGATAGCGTGTTATTTACCAAAATTTAACTTGGAGAAGAGTAGACCTTTTATTCTTTTCATCCCTTGATTTTTTGCTCTTTTTTTTTCTTAATTTTATTTAAAAAATAACCTTAAAATTAAAAAAAAATTCGCTCGTTATTTTCTTTCCCTTTTAAAATTTATTTTATTTTTTTATCAAGTAGTAAATTCATTTCTCTATCCATCGATACCAAATTTATTTAAAAATGTTAATCCTATCAAGAGTTGTGTGTAATTATGTCGGGTAATGTTTGCCTTATCGAACAGTATTGTTTTTTAATTTAATTTAATTTTTGTCTCATATTCTTCATTAAATTAAATTAATAAAAGAAAAATAAACTTAGTGTATTTTACAAAAGAAAATACAAAACTTAACGGAAAATAAACTTTCCGTATTTTACAATAGAAAATACAAAACTTAATGTATCAATTCAAGTTTGCGCTTATTAAATAATTAAGTTAGTGATTCATTTTCTTTATATTATTCCTTGAATTAATTTATGTAAACAGACCTTAAAATTAATATTTATTGTTTTAATCAGTTAAAAAAATTTTTTTCATTTTAATTATCATTTTTATCAGTTAAAATTAAGCTAAGTATTTAGCAATGAAATTGTGCAATTAATTATTTTTATTATAATAATTTTTTATTATTTTTTATTGCATTTTATTAGGAAAAAATATTTAAAGAATGTTCATTAATAATATTAATAAAATTTTTATAAAATAGTTATTACAAATTAATACCTAATTTAACAGTTTAATAGAAAATACAAAATCGCAAACTTGAATATAAGCGTAAACGTAATTGTTACAATATACAAGAGAAATACAAGTTGCAAACTTGAAACTTAATTCCGCCTGTTGTTTCAAGTTTATTTTCGCAAACTTGAATATAAGCGTAAACTTAGTGTTACAATAATACAAGAAAAATACAAGTTACAAACTTGAAACTTAATTCCGCCTATTGTTTCAAATTAATTTTTTCATTAAAATCGCAAACTTGATTTATTTTTTATTTTCTACTTTTGATTTTTTAAGTATGAAGCTATTATTAGCTTCAAAACTTTCTTTTACCCATTGCATTGCCTTATTTGTATTTTTATTTTTTGGTTTAACCCAAAGTCTGTCTGATAATGTAAGCGATGTGTCTACCTTTCAGGTAATTTATAAAAATTAATTTTTTAATTTTATTTTTTAGATGAATTATGTCTGGGCATTAATAGCCGCATTTCACTTATCCTTTGCCTTTGGATTTTCAATGGGGGCAAATGAAGTTTCCAATGGTAATTTCAAAAAATTAAAAAACCTTTAAAAATTAATTTTTGATTAATTAATTAATTTTCCCCCTCCTTTAGCTTTTGCTACATCTGTCGGTTCCGGTGCTATCAAGCTTAGAACAGCCTATATCTTAGCAACTTTAATAGAAAGTGCAGGGGCTATTTTATTAGGTTGTAAACTTAAGTTTTAAGTTTAATTAAAATTTAAAGGATACAAAGTTTTACAAACTCTGCGTTTTGAAGTAATTGACCTTGAAATGTATTCAGAAACTCCTCAGGAGCTGCTACTCGGACAAATTGCGATACTTGGGGGTCTTTAATTTTTAATTAATTAGAGTATTCTTTATTAAAGTAATACCCTTATTTAGTATAAAATAGCTCACTTAATGTCTCCTTTTCTGAATGGGGTAACTTTGAGGGTGGAATAACCGAGAGATTAAACCCTGAAAGAGTTCAGACTCTAATGGCTAAAATTAAAATAATGGGAGAACTTGAAGAAAAAATAAGGCCATAAATTGAAGCATAAATCAGAGCATTAAATTCAGTTTAAAAATTATTTTAAAGTTTAGGTTGTGCTATGTGGATGGCAACGGCAACGTTTTTTAGTTTACCAGTCTCTTCAACACATAGCCATGTTGGAAGTATAATAGGCTTTTCAATGGTAATGAGAGGACCTACTGGATTGCATCTTTCTAAAGTGTTTGTAATTATTGCTTCGTGGATTATTTCACCCGTAAGCTTTTTGTTTAAATATTCCTCAACAATTTTAAAAATTAAAAAGTATTTCGTTTCGTTGGATAGACATCTTCAGGGTGTGCGACCAACATTACTTCAACCTAAATAACTCTAAGACTAGCATAAATTTTTTAAATGTTTTTGGTATCATTCGATAGCCAAGAAAATTCTCTACAAAATTTTATGTAAATAAAAATTTAAAGTTAATCTATAAAAAAGTTGTGATTGAAAAACCTCCAAAAATCGCAAAAAATGTCTATTTTTTGACTACAACTTTTTTGTCAATGTATCTAAATTTTTTATTTTAATCTATTTTATAGCCCTTTTTATTCTCTATCGAATGGTACCAAAATAATTAAAAAAGGCCAATTAGTTCAAGAGTTATAAAGGCTAAACGCATATTGGTCACCCTTGCAGCATCCCTACTCCTACTCATCTTTTTAATTTTTCAGGCTCTTTCTGGCCTTGTTTCTGCTATTTTATACATTATATTTGATATTGCAGTTTTCAGAAGAGTGGGTAAATTTTCTATCAAAATATAAAAGAAAATTTCTTCCATTTAAATAGAGAGATTCATTAAAATGTGGGCTACGCGCAATGCCAATTTTCTACTTTTGTGTATTTTATTTTAATACATTTATGGTTGTATTTCATGGATCTAAGTGTAAGCTTTAAAGAAAAGTGTCTTTTAAGTTTAAAAAAAAATTATTATTATTAAGGGATAGGATTAGACAAAACTCCCTTTTGGGTTGCTTTGTTAATCAGCCTAGGCGTTGCTTCTTTTGCCTCAGCCAGTTTTCAATTTATTTTTCGGTCTTTTTTAATTAAATGGGTAAGAAAAGGAGAGTCTAGTTCAGAAGAAAAGAACGGAGGTAAATTAATTTAATTAAATTAATAAATTAATTTTTTAAATAAAAATTAGCTCAACGCCTAACACCTGCAAATGGGGGACCTTTTACTTCCTTAGAAACTTGTTTTTCACAAAATGCTGTTACTGTACGCGAACCTGATGAAGGTTGGTTATTTTTTATAATTAAATTAATTCTTTTTATTTTATTTTCGGTCAAAGACGTTTTTGGTTTTTACCGAACAGAACACGTAGGGATGACCCTAAGACTTTACGCCTGTTCAGTGCTATTCAAGTCTTTACTGGGTGTTTTACTGGATTTTCTCATGGATCAAAGGATATTCCTAACACTATTGCTCCTTTGGTAATTAAATAATTATTTTTACAAAGAAAATAGTAAAAAGACAAAATGTCAACAGACAAAATGCCAAAAAGACAAAATACCATAAAGACAAAACATCATATTTTGTTGATTTAAGGCTACTTTACTTGCTGTATTCACTACAACCAAAGTCCCTTCACCCGGCGAAACTCCTTTATGGATTCTTTGTTACGGTTCCCTAGCCGCCTGTGTTGGCTTTTGGATGCTTGGTCACCGTGTAATAAAGACTGTCGGAAATGAATTTACGGAAATTAATTCTTTTTGTGGTTTTACTGTTGAATTGGGGGCTGCAATCACTGTTTTATGTGCAGCAAAAGTTGGGATTCCTGTTTCAATGACTATTTGCATTGTAAGCTTAAAAATAAATAGAAGTCTCTGACTTATCACAACCCTGAATTAGGACACCAATAGGTAGTGCAAAAGGAACAAAAGAAAATGTTCCCTTCACACCATGAGTTGTGCAAAAGGAACAAAAGAAAATGTTCCCTTCACACCATGAGTAGTGCAAAAAGAACAAAAGAAAATGTTCCCTTCACACCATGAGTAGTGCGAAAGGAACATAAGAAAATGTTCCCTTCACACCATGAGTAGTGCGAAAGGAACATAAGAAAATGTTCCCTTCACACCATGAGTAGTGCAAAAGGAACAAAAGAAAATGTTCCCTTCACACCATGAGTAGTGCGAAAGGAACATAAGAAAATGTTCCCTTCACACCATGAGTAGTGCAAAAGGAATATAAAAGAATGTTCCCTTCACACCATGGGTAGTGCAAAAGGAAAAGAGGTTTTATCCCTTCTAACTTTCCATTAATTTGCCCACATTAATTCAACAATATAAACTCATTTTAAGGTTGGAAGTATCGTAGCTGTCGGCGCTGTTAGAGGATCCGTCCCTGTTAACTGGCAACTTTTCAGAAAAGCATTTCTGGCCTGGATTTGCACATTCCCTTTATCAGGAGTATTTTCTGCCTGTATAATGTTTGGTCTAAAACATTTTTTTCTTTCTAATAATTAATTAATTTATATGCCATATTTTATTAAAAGAATAAATTTAATATTTTTATTAAGAGAAGAGATTAAAGTATTTTTTAACCCTTTTATTAGAATATAAAGAATTCCTTACATTTTTAAATACAAAAATGTAAATAATTGTTAACATACATATAGAATATTATATTTATATTATTAAAAGCACCGTTTTTTAATTATCTAGCAAAAAATTTAGTAGTTCATATTCTGATATGCATCAACTAATAGGCATCATTTGTAACTAAAAAAATAATTTTTAAATTTTTAAGGTTCCCTCCAGCCTACAAAGTAGTGTGAAAGGAACGGTTCCTTCCAGCCTACAAAGTAGTGTGAAAGGAACGGTTCCTTCCAGCCCTAGTAGAGAAATAATTTAATTCAAATTTTAATTATTCTAACGCTAAAATAAATTAGAAGGGGGGAATATAGGAAACATGTCTCGGGATAACTGAGAGCCTTAATAATAAAAGAATAACCTCGCCAAGAATCGTTCATGAAAAGCCTTAAACCGCACAAGCATTTCATTAAATAATTGAGTTTGTGGTAATATTGTAGTACGAAAATGCCAAGTATTTGAACGTTGACCAAAACCAGACCCAGGGACAATACAAATCTTTAAAAAAATAAAAAATTAGTCAAAAAACCTTTACAAAATACCCCAGTTTCTTCTAAAAGTTTTCTAGCATAGAAAAAGTCTGGCACTTCTTCGAGTGATAATGCCTCTTTTATTGCTTTTTCAGGAAGGGAAATCTTAGGAAAGGCATACATTGCACCTGAAAATTTAATAAAAACATTACTCAGTTAAAAGGGTAAATAAAAGAAAATGTGCCATTTCGTCACTTTTCATTATCCCTAAAATTAAAAAATACTTCTAAAAGTGTTGAATGGACATTTTTAAATATTAACCCTTTCAAAGGTTAAAAAACAAAATTAAAAAAAAGAAACTTATTGTTAAAGAATTCAAACCTTGTACTTGCTGGCAATGAACACCCTCAATTTCATTATAAGACTGAGTCACTAATTTGGCCCTTTTATTTAAAGAGGATAGGACTTCGCTTTTCTCCTAATAATAAAAAAGAATAAAAAGAAGAAACTATTTAATTAAATAAACCTTAATCCACAAATCAAAGGATGGATCCCCTGGTTGTGGATGGTCAACAATACAGTCCATTGCTACCTTTAAGAAGAAAAAAAAATTTTTTTTTCTTTTAATTTAAAGAAAACCTGTCCCAATACTGTTGAACAAATCTTTGCTGAAATCATCTTTTTGAAATGTGCAAAAACTTTTGGGTCAAAGTTGTCAAATTGGACATAACCTCCACGTAGACCACATTCTCCCATATAGCCCTTAAATAGAATAAAAATTAAATAAAGTTCTTAGCTAAAAAAATTTCTTTTTAATCTAAATTTAATTATTTAGATGTTATAATGTTAATTAATAAGTTTTAATTAAATTAAAAATTAGTGGCACTCGAACGGGGTCGAACCTTCACCCCCCCCCCTCCCTTTTTTTCTTTAAAGTTAAATAAAAGTTAAAATAATAATTTTCTTTAAAAAAATAGTTCTAGGGCTTTAAATTAAACAGAAAAAATTAGAAAAAAAAACCTTTGAACAAGAATAAAAACTAGCAAGTTCCAATTTATCAAAAGGTTCACCCATTTCCTTCATAACCTTTCTAAAGCTATGAAAATATGCCTCTTCTGCATAAACATTTTCTTGATAAACCTAAAGAAAAATAGAATAAATTGAACTTAAAATATACAAAATAAAACCTCATCCGCAAAAATAAATAATTTATTTGAATGAGCAAAACGAATAATATCTTCAATATTTTCTCTTGTTAAAACCTGTCCAGTTGGGTTTCCAGGGTTAATTACTACAATCACTTTTACATCAAAATCTCTCTGATTCTCGGTTAATGCACGTTCTAATTCTTTCTTAAAGGTAAATAAATGTTTATTTATTAATTAAGATTAAATTAAACTAAAACAAAAATTAATGACACTCGACCGGGTTCGAACCCGGACCCCCCTTAAATCATCCATAATTCAACAAAACTTAGTCCATTTTTTAGAACATTTAGACCGTTAAAAAATAAAAATATAAACTATATCCAAAGCCCAATTTTGCTCTTCTTCCAAAAAGTATCCAACTTGACCCAAATTGAATTCTTCTATAGTAGCGGAATAGAGAGGATATTGAGGTATTGGGACCATAATTCCTGCCTTCTTTTTTGACGGATTGTGGTGAACGAATAGTTTAAGAACATTCTAAAAAATTGAAAAAAAGACTTAAAAAGACCCCAAAAAATAAAAATAATACCCGAATAGATTCAGAAGCACCCCCAGAAATGCACACACTTTCTGGGTCACAGACATAGCTATCACGTCTTTCAATAAATTGGGCAATATGTTTACGAATTAATTCAATCCCATTGCTTTGGGTATACGAACCTAAAAGTCATTTTTAATTTAAATAAATTAATTTAAATAAAATAATTTGTATACCTACACTTTTTCCTCCACAAGCATTCAACAGACTCTTTGCCTTTTGTTTGACATCTACGGGGTAATAATCAAAGTTTAGCAATGAAGGGTCGCAGGTACAAGAAATTACTTGTCTTAAGAAGAATTAAATTAAAATTTTAATTCAAAAGATGTGTCAGTTGAGGAAAAGACTAAAAAACAAAAATACACTTGTGTGCACTTCTTCGTCTATTTTCCCTTTTTTTCTATTTTATTTAATTAATTTAATTATTCTAATTCTGTAGGATTATTTAATTAAACCTAATAAAAGTAATTGGAGTCTGTCCCATTGCCTGTGCATCCCCAATATTTGCTTTAATCACAGAATCAAAGGGAAGCTTTTCTCCCTGTGAAAGAAAACGTTCAATTAATCTAAAAACAATTAAAAATACTTCTTCCAATTGTTTTTCTAATTCAACTGCTTTAATTACTATAGGCCCACGAACTGCATATTCCTTTAAAAAAGAAGATAATTAAATTAAAAATTTAAAAAACCATGGTGATCACATTGGGGTTAATTGTATCAACTGTAAGGACCTTTTGGTTTGTTGACATTTTACGACAATTAAATTTTTCTAAAAAATAATAGAAAATTTAATTAAATAAAGAACGTTATTTTCTTCACTATTTTTGGCTCAAAAAATTACAGGAAAAAATTATTCTAATAGAAAGGACAAAAATCTCTTTAAATTAAAAAAGGAACTCAAAATTAAAAAATAGAGTTAAAAAACTAAATAAATAAATAAATAAAGCAAAATTACTTAAACAATATTTTAAAGGAAATAAATAAATAATATTGCTTACTTATAAAGGAAAATTACCCTATGACTCCCTTAATAATAAAAAATAAAAAAAAAGAACTAAAAGATAAAACATTTCACGTGCTAATTATTATAAAAATAAATATATAATAAAAACCTTTAGAATATTGCTGCGCTAAAAAGTCAGTGAAGACAGATGGAAGTGCTGGTAGTTGTCGCAGTCGATATAATAAGGGTAAAGAAGTTGAATACATTCAATAGGTGTGTGTGTTGACGTGAAAATAAAAAGTGGGTTGTTTTAAGAGGATTTTTAGCTACAAAGAACATAAATTTTTAATTTTGTTTGATAGGACCAAAAATTAATTTTTGGCTTTTTTTTAAATAAGAAGAAACGATAGCTAGTTACAAGCCATCTATTCGCGAAATAGTGTTCTAAATAAAGAGAATTTTAGAGATAAAAAGAAGAGTAAGGAAACTTTGCCAAAACCAAATTTCGTTTAAAATAAACTTTTTAAAAGTAAATTTGGTATCATTTGATAGAGAATTAAATTTTCTACAAAACATAATCAAAAGAAATAGTTTAAAATAGCAAAAACAAGTAAATTAAACCAAAAACCGTTGACTTAAAAACAACAGAAAATTACTTTTTAATAGAGACCGGCGCCGGACCGGATCCGGCCGGATTTTTCCGGAGTCCGGGTCCGGAATCCGGGTTTTTTCACAATTTTCGGATTATTTCCGGACCGGATTAATCCCGAAAAATCCGGCCGGATCCGGTCCGGCCCTGCTACCAAAATCCGGAATCCCAATCCGAATCCGGACATTTTTCATAGGATTTTACCGGATTTTGAAATTACTCAAATTTATATTTCCTTTTGGCATAATGTTGATGAATTGTAAGTAAGGATGGTAGAGAAAAAAGAAAGGCATTGTTTATGGACGTTTCATCTCAAAAATATAGAAATTTTTTTCCTCTTAATTAATCTAATTATTTCTAATTAATTACTATTACCTACAAATTATTAATATTAATATAACAATGTCTAATATCTATTTAGAAAATATGCAGCATAAAATATTTCAAATTGGATTATTTGAAAAAACTTCTAAGGATACTGCTGAATGTTTGTCCTGCAAGCAGCTAGGAATTGGAAAATATAAATTTATCATTTCAAAAGGGAGCGTTAAGTCCCTTATTGTACATTTGATGTCTTCATTGCATTGTGAGAGTGACTATTCAAAGAAGTATAAAGATTTAAACAAAATAAAAGAGGAGGAAAAAATTGATAAATTTATAAGCAGTGGAAGTGATCAAATAAGTAAATTAGACAAAAAAATCATTAATTTGCTCACAGAAAACAATCTTCCATTTCATATTATAAATAAAAGAAGCTTCCGTATTCTATTTAAACACTCATCTGAGAAACTTCTTGATGAATCACACTACAGAAAGCTTTTACCTAGGATTTACGAAGTAGTAAAGAAGAGGCTAAGTGATGAATTAGGCAAATGCCAATATCTTTCGTGTACGACTGATGGTTGGTCTGGTAGTACAGAAAATTTTATTAGGTATTTTTATACTTAATCTATTTTTAAAAATTATTCAGCCTTACTGCACAAGGGATAACAGAAGAATGGAAAAGAAAGAAGTATGTTCTTGCAATTCGTAAATTCCCAGAGGCTCATACGAGTACAAATATTGCTGAGAAACTTCGTACTCTTATTGAAGAATGGAGCATTGAAGAGAAAGTGCAATGTTTTGTAACTGATGGAGCACGTAATATTCAAAAGGTATGGTTAGATTATTTTTTTAAATATTTAAATATAAAAATAATTATTTCTAAAATTTAGTCTTTTGACGAATTGCCATACAACCACACATTATGTGCAGCTCATCAAATAAACTTAATTATTAAAAATTCTATTGTTGGAAAAGAAGGTGAAATCATAAAATTGTTCGCGAGGTGTAGGAAAATAGTTTCGCATATTCGCCATTCTAATAAATCCTTTTCTGAATTAAAAGAATTCCAGGAATCAAATCAACTTCCATCTCATCGACTTATTCAGGTTTTTAATTAGATTTAACGTTAACTAAAAAATAGGAAGTGGCAACAAGGTGGAACAGCAGCTTAGCAATGGTTAGGCGCCTCCTTGAGCAAAGGAAAGCAATTGATGAATACTTGATGGAAAAAGAATGATTGAACTTTTCTTATCCGAACAGGAATGGAAACTTCTTGAATCACTAGTGAGTTTGTTGAGCCCATTTGAAGAAGTATCTCATTTATATTGTGCCTCTCCACTTTCTGTAATTATTCCATATGCTAAACAGTTAGAAAGGTTTACTTTATATTCTTTAACTTTTTAAACCTGTCGTTAGGAATTTACGTTCTGTTGACTTAACTGTAGCTGACACAGAAGAGGAAAATATAAAAATAACTATTTTTGAACTGGAAAATTTGAGAAATAGTGGAATTGCTGAAATAAAAAATCGACTACTAAGCATGGAGAATTCGAAAATTTATTGTTTGAGTACCTTCCTTGATCCCCGGTTTAAACATAATTTCTCTCAGGACCCTCTTTTATTTGTCAATCAAGTTTCTTACTGGATAAAAGAAGAATTAAATAGATCAAATATTGAGGAGGTAATTTATAAAAATTTAATCCGTTTAAATTTAGCATTTTATAGTCTGAAAGTGAGTTGATTGAGCAGTGTGATCTTGTTGAGGAAGGACCGCCAAAAAAAAGTCATTTCTTGATTCTTTAGATGAGCAACAAAATGTAAATGGTTATTTATATTATCTATATTAACTTTATATTATAATTTTAGTTTCATCTAGACCAAATGATCTGGACGAAGAAATACAAAATTATGTTGAATGTGAGAAAGCCGCTCAACGATCTGACCCTCTCGATTGGTGGAAAAACAATCATAAAAATCACCCAAGGTTAGCAAAGCTAGCAGCAAAATATTTAACAACACCTTCTACAAGTATTGAAAGTGAAGAAATTTTTAGCGTTGCAAGAGACGTATTTGATTATAGGAGGTCTAATCTTACGCCAGAAAATGCTGAATATTTAATTTTTCTTAATAAAGCAATACCACAATTGAATTATGCATATTAATAAATATTTTTCGTTTGTATGCTTCTTTAAATTGCAGGTTAACTCCTGTCATGCTATTTTTTCTTTATTTTCGTAAAATTTTAAAAAATCCGGAAAAAACCCGGATCCGGTCCCGAATCCGGACAATTTCTGCTTGAATCCGGAAATAAAAAAATCCGGATTAATTCCGGACCGGATTAATCCCGAAAAATCCGGCCGGATCCGGTCCGGCTCTGCTACCTAAATCCGGAATCCCAATCCGAATCCGGAAAAGTCGATTTTACCGGTCCCTACTTTTTAATTTATTTACTTTTGGCGTTTTGTTTATTCTTTTTCTAATTAAGTTAGAGAAGCAGAAAAATATCACAGAGGGATTAAAAAGGATCAGTTTTTAAGCCTCACATTTTTGTTTTCTTTTTAATTTTTTTTTTGTCGCGTGGCAATTTTATTTTAATTTTTCTATTAAATTTAGAAATTATAGACTAAATATTATTTGAATTTATTAACAAATTCAATAACTTGCGTTTATTTTCTCTTATTTTTTGCCAAAAATTTCTTTAATTTTTAAAGCTTTTTTAATTAATTCTTTTCAAGCAATTTTTAATTTATTTTAAAATTTTTTTTGAATGAAATTTTTTCGTAAAGATGTCTGGTTTGGCTTTCAAATAATTTTTATTTGCATTTTTTGGTGGAGTTCTAGTTCAGGTTTTTCTTTTTTTTTAATTAATTTAATTCTAGTTTTATTTTATTTAAGTGCTCAGTATTTTAAATAAACTTGCCTTACAGGTTTGAATTTATTTACTTTTTCTGGTCTTTTTAAATTAAAACATTTATTTTTTGGGTCTAGAAAGTGTTGTTTTTAATGACAAAAGTGTTCTAATTTTTAACAGAATTATTTGAGAAAAATCAGAATAATTCTGATTTATTCTGATTCTTCTGATTTTTCTGATTGTTCTGATTTTAAAATTTTAATAAAAATCAGAATTATTCTGACCTTCTTTTTAATTAATTAATTAATTTTATTTAATTAAGAAATACCCATTTCCATTGACCATTGCCCTTTCATCATGCTTAAATAATGCACTTTATGCTCTTCCATTAATAAGGATATTTAAAATCACAACAGTTCATATTTCAACTGAATATTTAATTAAAGTAATTTTTCCAATTTCGGTTCGTTTTTTAATTTTTAATTTTATTTTAAATCTTTTAATTAAAAGAAATTAATTTTAAAGGTTGGTAGAGCTATAGGAATTACAAGCGCTTATTTTGCTCTATGGAAAGTAACTGTTAGCTATGCGCAAACTGTTAAGGCTACAATGCCTATTTTTACTGTTCTAATTTCTCGTATTTTGTTGGGGGAAAGGCAGTCACTTAAACTCTATTTTTCACTTGTAAGTTTTAAATTTAAAGTTTATTTAATTTTACTAAAGCTTTCCGGAAAGTTTTGTTTTTATTTTCTTCTTTGTGAGGGGGTATGGGTTCGAACCCCACTGAGTGCCGTTAATTTTTATTTAAAATTTTTTACTTTTAAAATTTATTAATTTAATTTTTTAAATTTATTAATTTTATTTTAATTTTTCTAAATTTTATTTCAACCATTTTCTCAATTTTTGAAATTAATATTAATTAAAATGTCTATTTTTAACTCTGTGGTTAAGTGGTATTTTGTCCTTTTTTTAATTAAATTATAATTAAATTTAATTTTATTTATTTTAATTAATTAATTAATTAAAAAATAAAAATTAATAAAGTTACCAGTTGTTATTGGTGTATTTATTGCTTCCATAACCGAAGTTCAATTTAATTTATTTGGCCTTTTTACTTCATTTATTTCGACTGCAATATTCGCTTTTTTAAATGTGCTTGCTAAAAAGGTTTTTGATGAATCCGGAATGCATCCAATTAGTTTATTAGCTTTAAATTCACAGTTGGCTACTCTTCTAATTTTTCCTTTTTGGGTAATTTTTTAAAAAATTAAAAAAAAATTTTTTTAATTTGAAGGTTTGGTCAGACGGTCTAAAAATGTGGGAATTAATTAATTTAACCACAATTGAAGCAAAAAATAAGCAACAAATAATTCAAACTAACAGCCAAACACCTGACACTTATTTCTTATTTTTATTAGCATTTACTGGTCTTTTTTCATTTTTTTCAAATTTGTGTGCTTTTTTGTTGATACATCAAGTAATTCTTTTTTTCTTTTTTTTTTTATTTAAAAATATTTAAAAATTAAATTTATTCTAATAGTGAGGACAGAAATATTTTTAAATTAATTGCCTTACTATTAGAATTAAAAAAATTAAATTTATTCTAATAGTGAGGACAGAAATATTTTTAAATTAATTGCCTTACTATTAGAATTAAAAAAATATTTTAAAGCTTTCTACTTTGTCCTATGCTGTTACAAATGCAACTAAAAGAATTTTTGTTATTGTTTTATCTTTAATTACCCTTCGTAACCCTGTAACTCCTTTAAATGTTTTTGGAATGTTTATTTCTGTTTTTGGTGTTTTAATTTATAATAGGGTTTGTTTAAAGTTTATTTATTTATTTGTTTAAGAAACTTGGGTAAAACAAGTTTTAATTTTGAAGCATTTAAGTTGGTGAAGCATGCTTCAGAAATACTTAAGAATTATGAAGCATGCTTCAGAAATATTGAAACATGTTTCTGACTTTTGAAGCATGTTTCAATGATTATGAAACATGTTTCAAAAAATATGAAACATGTTTCAGAACATTTTGAAGCATTAAAAAATTATGAAGCTGCTTCTAGCAAACCTGAAGCAATCTTAAACATGCTTCATCTTTAAAAATTATGCTTCTGAAACTTTTTTACAAAAAATTAAATTTGAAGCATGCTTCAAATTTATAAAATCAAAATTGAGAAGCAATTTTTAAAAAATGTTTAAAAATATTTTTTTTCTTTTTACAGGTTAAAAGTATTGAACATGAAGCTAAAACTTTAATTAATAAAAGAGAAGAATTATTTAGAAGGAAAGAGCCTATTAATGTTTCTACAATGAAATCATCTGCTAGTGATGTTAGAATGCTTTTAGACTAAAAAACGAAATTAATTGTGATATAATAATTTTTTTTTTTTTTTATTTAATTACTAGTCCCTTAAAATATCATTTTTTTAAATTTAATATTTTTATTTAATTTATTAAAAAATATTAATTAATTAAATTTTAAGAAAATAATAAAAATATTTATTGGTCTAAACAAATTAAATAAAATATGTATAAAATAGGAAATTAATAGAAGAAAGGAATGGTCAATAAAATTAAAGCAAAGTGTGAAACGGGGCAAAAGAAATTTTTTAAAAAATTAAAATTATGCCTGAGTTTTTAAATAAAAAGTCAAATTAAATAAATAAAAAGTTTCATTTTCCGCTAATAGACAAATGGCAAATATCATCAAAGAAATAATTTATTTGTTCTTCTGGGTCTCCTTTAGAAAGTTTTACTGAAGGCAATTGAGAGTAAACTTGAGCGTCGAAGTTTGTCTGCTCTTTCAAATTTAAAGCTCTTTCTCTAATGTTTTTCCATAGGCAGAAATAGGCTAATAAAAAAGTTTATTTATTTTCCGGAAATATTAAATAAATATAAAAAACTTTCCGGAAATATTAAATAAATATAAAAAAATTTCCGGAAATATTAAATAAATATAAAAAACTTTCCGGAAATATTAAATAAATATAAAAAAATTTCCGGAAATATTAAATAAATATAATAAACTTTCCGGAAATATTAAATAAATATAAAAATAAACCTGCTGGTTCAAAATCCATATACATTTTATGTACTATTAATTCCGGTCTATTAATAAGGTTGGGTAAATCATCAACTCCAAACACACAAGATTCTTTAACAAATTTTCCTTTACACTTAGCAAATTGTTGTGCTGATTTTGTAATTGGATGTCTATATCTTTTTTGATTCCAAATTTGATAACGAGAAATATAAAAGGATGAAAGCTTAAATTGTTTTGAAGGAGAATTTGGAGATTTTGGCGTTATTGATTTATCCCCCTTTTCTTCTTCTGCTTCTAATGTTGTTGATGTTTGGTATTTTATACAACGATCCTTTTCTTTTAATAAATTTTTATAGAGAGAAGCAGAGTCAAAACCTCCAGGTATATATAAATCTGAATTTTTAGAATTCGTTCTGATTATTCTAAACCAAAATTCTGAATTTTTCTGATTTTTGAAAACCAGAATTCTGATTTTTCTGATTTCTATAAACCAGAATTTGAATTTTTCTGATTTTTCTAAACCAGAATTATCCATTTCAAACACAAACCTTTCGGATTCCCAGCAATAGTAGCCCATAAACTTTCATCAGAGCACCAAGTATATTGCAAATAATTTAATAATTCTTTTACTTTATCACTTTTAACCATTACATTAGCAGCTTCTCTACTTATTAAAGCTGAGAGAGAAGATTTCCAAAGAGGTAAAGGAGTTTTAACGGAATCTGGGGTTAATCGAATTCTGTAGCTTTCAAAGGGCAGAACGTCTGCGTTTACAGTGCCGTTTAATTGTTTAAATATTCTTATCATCTTTAAAATAATTTTAAAAATTATTTCTAAATTAAATTAATTTTTTAAACCTCCAAGTTTGTTTTTAAAGGCAAATCGACTCCACTCAGATACTAAAAATAAGGGAAGTTTGAGTAAACGCTAGGAGTGAACCTAGCCTTTTTTAAAATTTATAACTTTTCAATAAACAATTTTTTTAAAAACCTTTTGATATCATTCGATAGAGAAAAGAATGGGCTACAAAATTTAATTAAAATAAAAATTTTAGATTAATAGAAAAAAAAGTTATTAATGAGAAACTGACATTTTTCCCTAAAAAGTTTAATTTTTAAGGGTTTTTTCAGCATAACTTTTTGTTAATAAAACTTAGAAATATCATTTTCTCCTATTTTATAGAGAATTTTCTCCTCTATCAAACAATACCAACTTCATTAAAAAATATTAATTTATTGTAGAGTTATGTAATTTTAAAACGTATCAATCAACGCTACCTGAAAATATTTCCAATTATGATTTTTCTCTGTCAAATATTTTAAACAAGTGAAGACAGCCCTGACAACTCCATATTTACACCATTGGATTAAACCAACATTCTAAAATAAATTGTTTAAAATTAAATTTTAAATTTAAATTAATTCAGTCTACCATAACAAAAATATTTTCAAAGCAATCTGAAAGCATTTGTATTTGCTTCAAAAAAGAATTACTGGATTGATCATCTACTACAATACAATACGCATTTTGTGGTTGATATACAGAGCTAATCATTGTCATTGTTTGTATTACTGATTTGTGGGTTACCATTGCATAGGCTAAAGGGTACTGATTTTCTTCTTCAGAAAGTGGCTTATCGTGGAAGAAAAAAAGTTTTTGAAGGTTTAGACATCTGTGAAAAGTTTTAAATAATGGAATTAAAATTAATTTACAATTTGTAATTATAAAATTAAAAATTACAATTATAATTATAAAATTAAAAATTACAAATGTAAAATTGTAATTGTAAAACTAAAAATTACAATTGTAAAACTGTAATTGTAAAACTAAAAATTACAATTGTAAAATTGTAATTGTAAAACTAAAAATTACAATTGTAAAACTGTAATTGTAAAACTAAAAATTACAATTGTAAAATTGTAATTGTAAAACTAAAAATTACAATTGTAAAACTGTAATTGTAAAACTAAAAATTACAATTGTAAAATTGTAATTGTAAACTTAAGTTACAATTGTCTAATTTAAATTCTAATAAACATTACAATTGTAAAGTTGTTTTTACTATCACAATTAAAATTTTACAAACTTAAGTTTTATGTTCTATTGAAACTTGCTTCAATTTTAATTCATTGCTTTTATACAAAGCTTCTAAACATTTTATTATTATTAAACCTACTTATTATCTTCCTCAGTTATTTTAATATTCAGATTCATTTCATCCTCGTCTGGTGGTGGTTTAATAATAAAATTGTCTTCATTGAATTTCCATTCTTTTAATTTTTGTGTTTCGTTAATACTTAAATCTCCATTAATCATTCTTTCGCACCATTGGTCATTTTCAATAGGCATTCCTTTTATTAAATTATTTATTGTTTGATTTAGTTCATTTCTGTAACTTTTTATTTAAATTATTTTTAAAATTAAATAATTATTCTAACATATAAATAATTTTTTTTTTAATTTTTTAAATTAATTTCCTCCTATATATTTGTCTTTTTCCTTACATTTTAGAGGTAAAGTTACTACACGTTAAAATTCATAAAATTGTTAAATCAAAAGCTATGGCTCTGAAATTTTGCATAAATATCCTCAATAATTTAAACTAATAATTCTGAAAATTTCAGAATTTTTGGTTGATTACAAAAATAGTTATAAATGAAAAAGTTCAGAAAATGTGATCATTTTTGAAAAATTCGAGGAGTTTTTGCCCACAACTTTTTTTCATCATTAACTAAAAATTCTGAAATTTTCAGAATAACTAGAAAACACGTTTAAGAATATCTATGCAAAATTTTAGCTTTCTAAGTTATCATTAAACAATTTTATAGTGCCCGCATTGAAACGTCCTCCTTCACAAACCCCTTACTTTACCTTAACTTTTTGTTCCTTTCATCTAAAACAAAATTATCAGTTTTTTCAGTTTTTAAAGATAAAAGCTTCACATTGTCAATATTAGTAACATAAACCTAAAAAAATAAAAATTAAAAAAATTTTTTTTTTTACTATAGTAGCAATTAATGAAAATAACATAAAAGCAGAGCAAAATAATTGACGCATAGAAAAAGAAAACATTTTTTCTTTCTTTAGAATGCCTAAAATTTAAGTTTTTAATTTTTTAATATTAATTAATTTCTAAATATTTAAAATATTAAATAAATTAATTTTTATGATTTAAACTTTTTTTAATAATTTAATTAAAAAGAGAAGGAAAGGGTTGGGGGAGAAGCTTTAATTTATTTTAATGTCTGCCTTTATTAAATTAAAATAAATGGTAAAAAGTCAATAAATGTCCTTTATTAAAGACAGTTAATTTTAAAAAAATTAAAAAAAAAAAAATTTTTTTAATTAATTATTGATTAATAAATTAATTTAAAAGCGGTTGGGATGTGTTGAGAAATGAATCAAGTTTAAAGTTTTTTTTATTTTTTTAATTAATTTAATTAAAACTTGGAGATTTTTTTTTAATTTTTAAGCGGATAAATTAAATTAATTTTTAAGGTAAAATTAAATTTAAAAAATTGAAAATAAAATTATGAAAAAAATGAATTACTCAAAAATGGGTTTAATTATTTTACATTAAAAATTCGTAAAAATTATTTTGCAAATAAAATATCCAAAATTGGTAATTTTAAAGGCTAAATAAACAAAAAATTGTTAAAATTAAATTGGATCTTAGTTGATGTTTTTTTCAATTTTATTTGCAAGTCTGAGAAAGGAAAAGGAAAGAAAGACCTAGGTAGGTATTAACAAACATAACTTTTTAATAAATTGCCTTTTTGAGGTAATTTTGGTATCATTTGATAGAGAAGAAAATTAACTTTGATATAAAATTAAAAAGAAAATTTAATATAAAAAGAAAAAAAGTTTTGAAGAAAACACTGCGGAAAAGTTTAATTTTTTCAAGATGACAGTCAATATTTGCCCATAACCTTATTTTCCTGATATTTAAAATTAAAAATTTAACAGTTTTTTATAGCAAATTTTCTTCTCTATTAAATGACATTAAAATTATTAAAATCGGGCCAGTCGTTCAAATGTTACGAAACGCGGCACTCAACCGACCTCTTATACAAATATTTACCTATTTATTAAAATTTATTTTTTACGTACTTTATTGTCAGCACATTAAAATTGTGTAAAAGAATTTTGTATGCCTTTTAAGAAAAAAAATACAAAAGAAAGAAAACAATTTTTTATATGTAGTTTAAAGGCGGTGCAGTCAGTATCAAGCGCACTTGAACCCTGCTTCTTTTATTTTAACTGATAGAAGAATTAAAAAAATAATATCAAGTTTTATATCATTTTGTAAAGAATTTAATTTGCTACAAATTCAGCCTTAAATCAGAATTTTAAATTGTTCGTTTAAAATATTATAAAAATAAAAACATCAAAAAGTTGGAAAAATGTTAGTTTTTTGACCTTAACTATTTTTTCCATTTATTTAAAATTTTATTTTTAGAATTATTTTGTAGCAAATTTTCTCCTCTATCAAATGACATAAAATTAAGCTTTAATGGTTTATCCATTCCAGAGTTATAAGGCTTTAACTCACTTAGGGTAATGCACGTGATAAAACAAAAATTAATAAAACTTGGCTTTTAATTTAAAATAAATAAACTTTTTATGCGAAATAACGTAAAAGAAGAGTAAATATAAAATTTTAAATTAAAAAAATGTTTATTATATTTTTTAAGCCGTGGAATTTAATTTTTAAATATAATAAATAAATATTTATTTATTCAGTGTGGTATTTGATTTAATATAAAAAAAAAACTTTTTTTTTTTAATTTTTTAAAAAAAATTTTTTTTTAAACTTTTTTTTTAATTCACATGTCATTCACACATTATCAACAGACATTGGATTAAATTTTAAAATTTTAGTAATATTATGTAAAATTTATTTTTTCCTATAAACATGTGGGGGTGGGTAAATTGTCCTTTTAATAAGGGATTAAAAAATTAAAAAAATGTCCTTATTATTGGAATTATTTTTTTTAATTTTTAAAAAGGAAATGTCAATTAAATTAAATTTAATAAAATGGCCTTTATTTATTGGATTTATTTTGATTTCCTTTGCTTTTATTCGAAAAGTATGGCTTGGAATAATTGTTTTGAATTATGTACAGAATTATTCAGAAGAAATTTCTGTTGAAAATTTGGTAAATTTTTTTATAATTGGAATTTTTAAATATTCGAGTACATTAGAGTCTAAGGTCCTTTAATTACAAGGAAGGGAGTATTAGGCCCTCTAAGAGTTCTTATATTTTATGGGTGCCTTTAATTAAAGGGGTACTTAAATTAAAAGGAATACTTCAATTAAAGTGGGTACTTCAATTAAACCTAGACAGTAAAAGGGGCAACTTTACACTTTTGGTTAATTAATTAAAGCATTTTTTAAAGTTAACATTACCCAATGTAAAGAAAACAATAACTTCATTACCTCAAAATAACCCAACTTTAATAATATTTTTAAATAAACATATAATAGAAATTACATTAAATTGGTTATGTAATGTTAAAGAAATGAAAGGTTTTTATCTAATTTTAATTTAATTTTTAATTCTTTTTAGAAGTTCATTCAAACACCCTTTTTATTGTCTTTGACTCTGTTGCAGCAAACAAATTAATTAAAAAATGGCCAAAATTAAAAGTATTGAAAATTAATATTTTTTCTTTACAAATACCCTTTAATTATGGAGGTTTTAATTTTAATTAAAAAAATTTTTTTTCTTTAGCAATGCTTAGTTTTAATTAATTTAAATTTCCCTTTTAACCCCAGATCTTTGGGCTTCAATAAAAAAATTTTTAATTAAAGTACCGGATCTTTTATTTTTAAAAAATTTTCTTTGTCTTCCTTTCCCTATAAATAATTCAAAAAATATTATTTTCCTTTACAGATGGGCCTTATCAATTATTTACTTTATTTAGAGCTAACATTGCAAGTTTAATATCAAGTTATGGGAAGCCTTTCTTTATGATACAACAGGTTAACTTAAAAATTAATTTATAATAAATATTTTAATATCTATTAGGACACCTTTTGGCGTTTAAATTTAATGGAAATTGGAATTTTTACTAATAATGGTCTGTCCCAAAAATTAAAAAAAAAATTTCAAAATACCAAAAATAAAAAAAATTTTTAAAGTCTCTGCCGACATAATTTTTGATAGCTCCAGTCCATTAGAAGACAATAATTTAATTGCTGGGGGATACTTCTATGTTCATCCAACCAAACAATCTATTAAATATTTTGTTAAATTGGCTAATAAATTAATTAATATTTACAGCCCAGATAATGTTTTAATGTCAAGTTTATGCTCTGATATCAATTTTATTAATTGTAAATTTATTCCTTTTTGTACTATTAGTAATTGGCTTTGGATAAATAATTTAATTTATAAAGAACAAAATTGTATTCCTGCATTAATACAATTCGATGGAGACGCAAACTCAAGTAACAAGATTACAAAAATGCGCGCACTTGGCTTTTACTTTCTTGAGGAGGATAGTGAAACTTGCAACTTTAATGCTGTTAAGGTTAGACACTTCAATTGAGAAGTTGGGAAGGTTGATTAATATATTTAAAGTTTTCCGGAAAAGTTGTAAACTTGAAACTTTCTTTCCTTTTGTAAACCTAATTTTAAAGTTTTCCGGAAAAGTTGTAAACTTGAAACTTGCTTCTTTAATAAACTTAAAATTTATATAAACTTAAAAATACTTTATATTTTTTAAGGAAGCAATTAAATTAGTCGAAGAAGGGAACCAAAGAAATTTTTCTCTTACAAACGAAAGTTATCCTTCTTTTAGCCAACAACAATTTGCTTGGTATTTAGTAAGTTAAGATAATAATTTATGAACAAATAAAATAATTAAGTGGATTCTTGACCAATTCTACAAATATACTCCAACAACATGGTTATTAAACAATGTTTTATATCCAAATGCTCATTACCTAATGATCACTATATAAAAAAAAGAAACTTAAAAATAAAGTAATCTCATTATTAAATATTTATTATTTTTTATTTGTTGAAAAATATGGGAAAATTATAAAATATTAATTTATATGTACAAATTAAATTTTTATGAAGAAGAATATACATAGTTATGTGACAGGTTGGTAGAAGCTTAATTTTTTAAGTTTTCCTGTATTTAAGTTTTCCGGAAAGGTTGCAAACTTTAAGTTTAATTTTTCCAGTAATTAAGTATTCCGGAAAAGTTGCAAACTTTAAAAGTCCTTTCCTTTTGTAAACTTTAATTTTAAAGTTTTCCGGAAAGTTGCAAGTTTAATTTTTGCAAACTTAAATCTAACTTACATTAAAAATGATTGTAATCTTATTAAACTTTCCTTTCATTGTATTGCTCTTCTAACATTTTCTCTTTGCTTCGGTTCAGTTTTTTGTGAAATTAATTGAACAGAAGAATTTCCCCATTTTCTTTCTGCTTCAATTGTTGAGTTATTATTATTTCTAAAGGTTTGGAAGCAATAATCAGGCGCTTGATTTTCCATTGTAATTAAGCGTCTAGAAGAAGCTCCAAATACAGGGAGTAATTCACAAGCCTCTGAGGGTATTGCCTTTTTTAAATTTAATTTTTTATTTAAATAAAAAATAAAATAAAGAATACTTTTAAAGAGATCAATGCATCCGTTCCATACCCGTCCATAGAAATTAATGAAAGATCACCCAGAAAATAACGAGCATATAATCTTTAAAATTAATATGATTATTTCAAATTACCTAAAGACTAGAAATTATGTCATTTTGTCAAAAACAGTTAAAAAAATTTTTATTAATAAAATAAATTTCTAATAAATTTTGGTCAAAATACCCAATTTTTAGTTGAATTTCTAAAATATAGACACTAGAGTCTCGGACAAAAATATTGAAATTTCCTTCAATTTTAGAGTAATAATTATAATTTTACCTAGAAATTGGTAGTCCATAGCCATAGCCAGCCTTAATTTTAAAAAATAGGACAATTGAGTATTAAAATAAACTAACAAATGGAGTAACCCCCTCTTTTTGAGAGAGAGGTTTTGGTGCTGTACTGTACGAATAGCGAAATAAATGACTGAGTTTTTCTGCCGGGACACCCCCACCTCTGTCACTTATCTAAAAAATTTTTTTGAAGTTTGAATAAAAATTAAATCTAGGGTACATTAGAGTCTCAAAATTTTTTCTTTAATTTTTATTCTAAAATTCAAAATGTTTATGCCCTGAGGCGATGAAAATTTTCTCAAATAAGGAAAAAATAATTTGAGACTCAAATGGACCTTTTTCTCAAAGCTTCGAAATTACTACCTTAATAGACAAATTTTCTTGTCCAAGAACCATTTGTACCCTTATAGCAGGTAATTCTTCATTAACAATATTTTGTCCTTTGTTTCTAAGGTAAAAGTGTTCAATTGTTGCACGCATTGAATTCTAATGGAAAAAATAAAAATAAAAAAAAAAATTAAAAAATACCTTAATTAATTCAAAAACAATATAATAAAGATGTAAAGGAACTAGGGGAACATGTATTTCTTGTCCAGGATTTTGAGAGTTGAAACATTCCAAACTTAGAGAGGGGGAAGCATTAAAGTGTTGTTCAGAAAGGAGAAGGGCATTTTCGTAGGCGTCTATTAGAATGTTACGAACACAACAGTTGGGATCTGAAGACTCAAATGACATAGTTAGACTCAAATGACATTGTGAGACTCAAATGACTGTGAGACTCAAATGACCAAAAATTAGACTCAATAAACATTTTTAGGTACTATTGAGTCTCATTATCATTTTTGGTAATTAGAGTCACACAACCTTTCTCCCAACTCACCTATATGGCCAACATGACCAGCCGGATCAACAGGCCGTTGTCCTTCACCAAATATAGCTACTTAAAAATATTAAAATTAGAAGAAAAAATAAAATTAACAATGTTGATTCTGTAGCATTCTAATGGATATTCGATTGAGGTAAAAACGATCAAGAAAATACTAAAGAAAAAAAATATTTTTTATTTAATTTTTAAAGGCTCTTTTAAACAAACTTGAATATTCTGTTCACAGGAAAAGTCAATTCCTCTACTCTGTTTTAATTCAATTAAAGCTTCAGCCATTGTTTCAACTACTCTATTGTGCCTTCTAAGAATTGAGCGTAATTGACTTTTAAATTTTTGAAGGATGGAAATGTTTGGGTTTATACCTTCAAATTGTAGTAATTCACAAAAGCCTTTAAAAGAAGAGAAAAGAAAATATTTAATGGACAAAATGCCCATCAGATAACCAACTTTGTTTATATAAATTAGAGACATGTTTTCCACTTTGTGTTTGCAACAGTTTTGAAGGTAATAAATTTAATTCTTGCATTATGTTTGCCATTCTAACTAGTAATTCTGTTTTAAGAAAGAGATAAGAAGATTGGTCTGTCCCGTTACGGCCAAAGTCCAAATATTGTTTCATTGTAAGTGAAGCTGGACGGAATTGACTAAAAACGGGAAGAAATAATTTTTAATTTATTTCCTACTTAATTTAATAATAAAACTTGAATTCCGGAAAAGTTTAATTTCCGGAAAAAAGTTTAATTTTTAATTTATCTCCGGAAAAGTTGCTTTATTTCTTACTTACTTTAATAATAAAACTTAATTTCCGGAAGAAAGTTTAATTTTTAATGTATTAACGGAAAAGTAGTTTTATTCCCTCAACTTAAGTCAAGTTTAATTTGCCCAATAATTAATAAATATAACCTAACCTATAATAAGCTAATGGCCTTTCTATACTACTTGCACTATTATATTGCTGAATTAGCGCAGAACATAAGCGTTGGCTAATCTTCATTTTTTAGTAATAATTAAATAATTAATTTTTTTATCTGAAAATATTAAATTGAATTTAAAAAATGATAATTTTATTATTAGAAAAGTCTTTATTTTTATACTTTGACACAAAAAGGTTATAAATTCTCTGTCTATACAACCACTACTAAGAAATAATCTTATTTTTTTAATTTAATTAATTAGACCAAAGATAAGGGGAAAGGGCTGTTCAAACTTGAAAAAAGTACTATGTATTTTAAAGTTAAAGAATAAAGATTAAACTAAAAGGATTAAATTAAAAATTAAATAAAAAATGGATAAGGAATTAAACTAAAATCTAAAGAAATATCTTTCTGTTTATTAAAAAATAACTAACTTACTTCCTTTAAATTATAATGAAATGAATGATCTGTTTAAATAAAAAAATAGTGGGTGGAGAACCCAAAAATACTTTTAAAAAATTCGTCAACTGTCTCTCTTCCCTTTGTCTATTTACTCCTTTATTCATTCCCTTTTGGGGTATACCACACAGCAATTACATACACATGATGCAATAATTTTTATTTATTTAATAATATAATTTTTAAGTTTTCCGGAAAAGTTGCAAACTTGAAACTTTCTTTCCCATTTGTAAAAACTTAAAACTTATCCTCGCATTTGTAAACTTGAAACTTTTTAATATTAAAATTTATTTTACTTGCTTAAAAAAGATTCAAGAATCTTCTAGAATATAAAAATAATTTTTGAAAAAGAAAAACGTCATAAAACCATTTTTGATTAAAATTGATTAATTAAACAAACATATTAATATTTTAATTATTAAAGAGAAACGAGAAATAATAAAAAATTCTTTTTATATATAAAATGGCCACGACAGCCAAATAAATACATTTAATAAAATAATTGAATAAATAAATAGAGAAATAAATAAATATATACACAATCGGAGAAGCAGTTTCTGCTGTCGATAATGAAAGTGAATATTTTTACGCAAATAAATTTGCGGATAAAATTAAAGACATTTACGACTACAAATAGAGGTCTATAACGCGTCCGCAAACGTTTCCTTTTTTGTATAAAATAAAAAAATAAAAAAGAGGAAGTGAAAAAAACAAGAATTTTATGTATGTTGGAGGAGGGGGTTTCTATAAATGATTTTTCAAAAATATAATTTCTTCGATCAAGATAAAACATAAAAAAAGAATAATGTTAGTCATAAGAGTAGAATATATTAATTTATAAAAATGATTAAGGAATAGTGTAAAACAATGTATTTTAAAAAATTGTAAATATAACGGTTAATACAACTTTTTAATGTTTGATATTTAATTTGGTGATCTTTTTGTATTAATAAATAAAAATATTAAGTTTGTATTTTCTTTTAAAGTTTATTTTTCAAGTTTGCAATAGTTAAGTTTTAAAACTTTTCCTTCTACAAATATACTTTCCGGAAAAAGCAAACATTTTTAAGTTTGTAAAAAGTTTAAATTGTAAACTTAATATTTTTATATAAATATTCCGGAAACTATTATTTAATTATTTAAAAGTGAAAATATTAAATTAATGTCTCTAAAAAAGAAGTATCTATTTATACACTAGTATGTTGTTTGTTCTTCTAAATGATCCATTTAAATAGATAAACACATGTTTATTTTTTATAATTGTGAAATAGTAAATAAAAATACATACATAGAATAGTTTTAATATCATCACGTTTTATGTGATTCTTATCGGAATTTTTTTTTAATTTAATTCGGGTCGCTGCCATGCGGATGGACTTTGTATTTTCTCCCCAATCGTCGGACTTTTTTTTTTTTTTTGGTGGGAATAATGACGTTAAATCTTTAAAATAAAGATCTAGACAGAAGATCGTCATAAAAAGGATAAAATATAAGAATTAAGTTTATTTTGTTTATTACAATAATTAACCTAAATTCCTTTAAATATAAATAATATGAATAAATTAGAATTTATTCAAAATTTTCCTTCACATTTAAATAAAAAGAAATATTCCATAAATTATAAATAATAAATGTTTCAACATAAATATGATGGTTTTTACCTTCTAGCACAACTTAGCATATTTGCAAGCATTTTTTCATTAATTGGGTTAATTATTTCTTTTAATGCTTTTACTTGGAAAATTCAACAAATACGTTCAGAAACTGAATTGTATTCAGCTAAATATCAGGCAATTAAAAACTTAAACTTTAAATTCAATTATTTAATATTACAAACTTGAAAAATAAATAAAACTTGACTAACTACAAACTTGAAAAATAAACCTTTTACAAACCTGAAAAATAAAACTTGAATTAAAACACAAACTTAAAAAAATAAACTTTAATTGAGTAAACAAAGGAGTAAAACAAGTTTATTAATTAAAAATTTTTAAGATAATCTCAAACAAAGTATGGACTAAAATGCAATTTAAACAAGTTTCACACAACCGTTACCGGAAAGATGTTGGAATAAATCAACCAATTGAGAATGTTATTAAAGCGGTTAGCAAATGTGAAAGTAAATAAATTTAAAACTTTCCAATTTATTCTTTTAAATAAAACTTTAAAAATACAGAATGTGCTCGGCTCAGCTGTTTGCCAGGACCGATAGGTCCTCCAGGCATTCCTGGAGAAGACGGAATTCCTGGAGACTTAGGAGTCTATGGAAAGCCAGGAAATGATGGTTCTGATTTTGAGCAGGGTCCTCTTCCACCATTGCCTTGTATTGTTTGCCCTGCAGGTTAACAACCATGAAAATAATTACTTAAATTATTAAAGGTCCGAATGGCCCTCAGGGTCTGGAAGGTGAAAGAGGGTTAGTAGGACCCTCCGGTCAAGTTGGGAATTCAGGAATTCCAGGACGTCCTGGACCTAATGGGCGAATTGGAGAAGCTGGGCCACTTGGGAAACGAGGTGAAGGAGGAAAGGTTGGAGAAAGAGGACCTTCTGGTGAGACTTTAGCAGGTAATAAACTGAACAAGTGCTTCAGAAATGCTTCTTTATATTAAGGTGGAATAGGTGTTAAAGGACCCAAAGGACCAACCGGGCAACAAGGCATAAAAGGTTTAAATGGTCTGCCTGGAAGGCCTTCAAATATAGCTGGACAGAACGGAGCACAGGGAAGACAGGGACAACAGGGATTGCCTGGAGAGGTTGCTTAAATTGTTTTAAATCTTTTTTAGAACTTATTAGAAGGGAATGAATGGAAAAATTGGACTACAGGGAATTACTGGCTTAGATGGAAGTTCCTTTCAATGTCAATTTAAATGTAAAACTAAAGCTTTTGCTTCCCACATTTCTTCTGAATATTCATTCCCACTGGTAATGATGAATATAGACGAGGGAATAATTGAAGAAAGAAAGAATAGTACAGGAGAAGAGGAAATCGCAAACTATGAAGATTTTAAGGAATTAAATACTAAGACTGAATAAATTAAGGATTTTAAGTTTATTAAAATTAAATAGAGAGAGAAATATTGAGTTTGAACTTTTATTGTCTATATTTCAAGTTTTTAAGTATTTCAGGTTTGTAAACTTAAGTTTATTTATTTTCAAGTTTTAAAGTGTTTCAGGTTGTAAACTTAAAGTTTATTTATTTCCAAGTTTTCCGGAATAAACTTGAAAAGTTTAAGTTTGCGCTTAATTGCTTTAGAAAAATCAAACTTATTTTTACTTAAAGAAAAGTCTTCTAAAAATAAATTAAAAAAATTGTTTTTAAAGTTTTATGTTTATAAAACATATTTTTTATAATAAAATTAGAATATATTAAATTAATAAGGCAATGGAATAATAAACTTTTTAATCATTCCTTCTTCTATTCATTGGACTTCCTGCCATGCGAATATCTGCTGCTTTTTGACAATAAGCTTGATTCATAACATCAATCACAAAAGAAGTTAAATGTGTATATGCAATACATGTTTCAGCTTTATCTTCCATATCCATTTTTGCAAGAATTGCTAAAGTTTTAGTTAAAGTAAACAAATAGTATACATCAAGTTTACAAACTTAAAAGTAACTAGAAAGTTTTAAGTTTTTGAGGGTTTAATGTTTTTATTTAAATTCCGGAAAACTTAAGTTGCAAAAACAAAGTTTTGTATTTTCCGGAAAGAATTAAGGTTGGTAAATTAAAAATGTTTCAAGTTTGTATTTTCCGGAAATAATTCAAGTTTGTAAATGCTTTAATAAAATGCTTCAAATTTTGTATTTTTCGTGAGCATAAAGATAACTCAAGTTTGCAAAAATTAAACTTTAATTAAATTTGTAAATGTCCTAAACAATTACAAACCTAACTAGTCTTTTTTAAAATTATTTAACAAAATAAATACCCAAAAATTGTTGTTGATAAATATCAAGAAAATGAGGCTTAAGTCCATATTGTGCGTAATTTGCATGCATTTCCCCCAACTGCCAACATGCTTCATGCATTTTTCTTTCGTCTAAAGCCAATTCAAAAATCAATTTTTCATAGAAAATAAATTGTGCTTGGCTAAAAATATTTTTAATGATTAATTTAAACAGTTTTTCTTGTTATACCAAATTCTATTAAGCTTTGGCCATTTGGTTAGGTCTCTAAAACAGTAACGGCCACAAGCAATTATTTCATTAATTTTCGGACTTGCTTCAATACAATAAAGCATTGTCCTGTGGAAGATGTCTTTGCGACCCTTTGCGATGTGTTCTAACCAAGAACGATTAATTCTTAAATTAAAATTAAATTCTTTTTTTTTTTTTTAATTTAATACAAACAATTCTTTATCTCTAGATGTAAGCACATGAGAAGAAAATTCTTGAGAAATTTCTGATTGTGAGAAAATTTTGTTGCGCCGTGGCAACAATAATTTACTTATAAAACCAGATTTGTAAGCATTATCTTAATATAGTAAAATTAAAGAATATAAGTAAATAAATAAAAAGCTATTTTTTAGTTTAAAAATAAACTTGGTAACTTAAATATATAACTTATATTTTACAAACTATGAACATTATAAAATACAAACTTGAAACTTAAGTTTTAAAATAAACAAAAAGAGCATGTTTTATAAGTACAATAATACACACAAAAACTTTGTTAAATGTATTTTCCGGAAAATGTTTAAATAAACTAAACTTAAAAAAACAAGTTTGTAAATATTAAAACTTGAATGTAAACAGAATAAACTTAAAACTTGAATCCTAAAACTTAACATTTTCCGGAAAACTTACAAATATGCGTATTAAACTTTAAAACTTGAATGTAAACAACATAAAACTTAAAGTTTGTAAATGTCAAACTTATCAAACTTGTTTTCCGGAAATAAGTTTATTTTTTAACTGTTTTCTCCAATTTAATCTCTATTACCTCCAGGATGAATAACAAAAACAGTTCCAATCTTTGTAGAGTTAATAGTTGTCGAAACTCCAGGGATAAGGCAAGTATTTCCCATAATATATTTTAAAATTATTTTAAAATAAGCAGAAAATAATAAATAAATTATTAAAGACAAATATTTAATTAAATCAAAAAATATTTTAAAAAAACCTAAAAAATAAAGCAAAAATTGATTTAATTAATTTTTTAAATAAAACCTTAGTATAATAAATAAATTAAATTAAAAATTATTAAAAAAAATTCAAAGAAGAAATACAAATTAAATTAACTATTTAATTAAATATATCAGAATATTTAAATAATTCCTAAAAATAAAAGCTGATGCTAAATAAAATAAAATAAAATTTAAAATAAAATTAAAAATCAGAATAATCTAATTATATAATTGAGAAAAGGTGTGTGTTTGTTTGTTTGTCTGTCCTTTTATAGTAATGTTGTGTGGAATGAAAGAAAATGAAGGCTTTTATAGTAAAGTTTTGGAGGGAAGAGGAAGGTGGAATAAAATCAAGTGTGATAAGGTAGAGTCGGGGATGATACTTAAGTTTGTGAACTTGAGTCTGTCCCACTTGAGTCTATGGCACTTGAGTATGTGCCGCTTGAGTCTGATCCGCTTAAGTCTGTGCCATTTGAGTCTGCGATCTTGAGTTTGTGGCGTTTGAGTCTGTGCCGCTTGAGTCTGTGTCACTTGAGTCTATGACACTTGAGTCTGTGGACTTAATTTTGTGCCGCTTGAGTCTGTACCGCTTGAGTCCGTGCCATATGAGTCCGTGGCACTTGAATCTGTGGACTTGAGTTTGTGCCGTTTGAGTCTGCGATCTTGAGTTTGTGCCGCTTGAGTCTGTGTCACTTGAGTCTATTGCACTTGAGTCTGTGGACTTATTTTTGTGCCGCTTGAGTCTGTACCGCTTGAGTCTGTGCCACATGAGTCCGTGGCACTTGAATCTGTGATGCTTGAGTCTGTGAACTTAAGTCTGTGCCACTTGAGTCTGTACCACTTGAGTCTGTGATACTTGAGTCCGTGAACTTGATTCTTTGAACTTAAGTCTGTGCCGCTTGAGTTTAAGATACATGACTATGACAAGTTAATTTTTGTTGCTTTAGAACTTCACTATATAAACCGTTATTTTACTCAGTCTCTGATACTATAAAAACCCGCATTTTTTCATTTCTCAACCGCCACACATTCTTCATACTACATAAACAACGCTGTATTTTCAAAATCTTCTGTTCCCGCTTTATTGCCGACACCTTTGCTGAATTTGCTCATGGAGGACGACCAATGCTGCTCCAGTGCCGACAACGACCAATGCTGCTCCAGTGCCGCCAACGACCAAAGCTGCTCCAATGCCGTCAACAACCAATGCTACTCCACTGCCGCCGACGACCAAACCTGCTCTATTGCCGTCAACAACCAATGCTATTCAACTGTCGCCAACGACCAAAGCTGCTTCAATGCCGCCAACGACCAAAGCTTCTCACGTGCTGCCAACGACCAAAGCTGCTTCAGTGCCGTCAACGAACAAAGCTTCTCCAGTGCCGCCGCCAGGAAAAGAAGATCCCGTGCTGAGGAACCTGAGCATCTTAGAAATCTTAGATTAAACAGTGATAGAGAGAGACACGAGTATCTTAGATCCCTTGAGGATGAGAATCTTAGAAATCTTAGATTAAATTGTCAAAAGGAGAGACAGCAGTCTCTGAGATCCCTTGAGGATGAGAATCTTAGAAATCTTAGATTAAATAGTCAAAAGGAGAGACAGCAGTCTCTGAGATCCCTTGAGGATGAGAATCTTAGAAATCATAGATTAAATAGTCAAAAAGAGAGGCAACAGTCTCTGAGGTCCCTCGAGGACGAGAATCATAGAAATCTTAGACTTGAGAAAAATAGACAGAGGATGGCAATTAAAAGATCGCTTGAATCTGAGCAAGAACGAGAAAAAAGACTAGAAGATAAGAGAAAAAAGAGAAAGAGCTTAGATCAACCTGCTGTACGAAAGTATCAAGCAGGTTGTTTAGAATTAGCAATTGAGAATAAACTTAGTAATCTTAGTATTGAATGCATGCACTGCGGTGCTTTGCATTTTGCTGAAGAGAAGACTAGAGGTAATTCATTTAATGACTGTTGCCATCATGGTAAAGTTGTTAATTTGAATATACCAGAGCAGGATTTTCCTGAAAAATTGAAAAATTTGTTTCTGAGAATTGATGCAAGGCATGTGAATTTCTTTGACAATATTCGTCATTTGAATAGTAGCGTGTCCTTCGCTTCAATGAATCCACTTAGACATAGATTTCCTAGCAGAAGAGGGCCGTATTGCTTTCGCATATACGGTCAAGTATATCACAAACTGAACATAGCTTTGAATCCAGATTTAGGCGATGAACCTGCTTACGGGCAGATCTTCATCGTAGATACCGCTGAGGCAATGAGGGCGATGACAAAGGCTAATGCCGGAGTTGACCCTGAATTGCTTAGATGTGTATATGAGATTATTAGAAGGGGAAACCCTTTTGCTGAGGCTTATATGATGATGAAGGAAGAGGAATCTTCTGAATTCGAAAGAGCTAGATTAGAGAACAGAGAGCCATCCGAGATCAAACTTTTGTTTGAAACCGGAAGGCAATTAGATAGAAGATTAGGGTACAATGTACCAAGAGCAAATGAGATTGCAGCTGTGTATGTACCCGGCGCAGACGGGGAAGTACCAGATGCAAAGGTTGTCGTAAGACAACATGGAAAAGAGTTAAAGATTTTGAATAGTGCTGACGCAATGGTGACACCAATGACTTACCCGCTTTTTTATCCGCGTGGTACTCTTGGTTGGCATCCAGAGCTAAAGCAGAGTAATAGTACTAGAAGAGTTACTAGGCTGCAGTATGTCTGCTGTAGTTTGGCAATACGAAATGAGTTTAATCCCATTTTACATGGAGGCAAACTCTTTCAACAGTATTGCGTAGATGAGTATGTGAAAATAGAAGGAGATAGACTTAGATGGATTCGTATGAATCAAAAAAATATGTGCTGAGGCATATAAGAATATAGATAACATTATGTTTAATAGATCCTTAGAATTAGGTTTGCCCCTTGGTCGGAAGGTAATACTTCCACCAAGTGTAACAAACAGTCCTAGATATGTTGAGAAGCATTTCCAAGATGCTATGGCCATAGTCAGAAGGTTTGGTAATCCAGATCTCTTCTTGACTATGACATGTAATCCTAGATGGTCTGAGATTTTAGATAATTTGTTTCCTAGACAAGTTCCTAGCGATAGACCAGACTTAGTTGTTAGAGTCTTTCATTTGAAAGTCAAGGCTGTTATGCAGCAAATAGTAAAAGAGAGAATATTTGGAAGTGTCAATGCCTGGATGTATCCTGTAGAGAATCAAGGCAGAGGCCTTCCTCATATTCATTTGCTTTTGACGCTTAGTGAAGAGGATAAGTTATTGACATCGGAAGATGTTGATAATAGAGGCATTAGTGCTAGAATACCTGAACAGGGTACTGAGTTATTTGATTTAGTAAAGAGTTTTATGATCCATGGCCCATGTGGAAGTTTGAATCCAAACTCCCCATGCATGGAAGAGATCTTAGAAAATGGAAAGAAAATTAGGAAGTGCTCTAAGGGTTATCCTAAAGCATTTCAAGATAAGACTTTGGTCTTAGAGAAGGGTTTGACGTTATACGCCAGACCAGATGATGGTAGAAAAGTAGAAGTATTAGTCTCAGGAAAGAGAATAGAATTGGACAATAGATGGGTTGTGCCTCACAATCCTTATCTATTGAAAGTATTTAGATGCCATATTAACCTTGAAAAAGTTAATAGCATTAGTTCGGTGAAATACTTGCATAAGTATGTGCATAAACCACCGGATAGAGCTAGATTAGAACTAGAGCCTAGAAATGACCATGATGAGGTCAAAGAGTTCATAGACGCTAGATATGTCTGCCCTCAGGAGGCAGTCTGGCGGATCTTAGAATTGCCTATGTATGATAGAATTCATAGTATTATGGCCTTGCCAGTTCATCTGGAAGGCGAGCAAATTTGTTATTTTGATGAGACTATGAGTGAAGCCGAGATTTTAGAAAGGACAAGTAATTGTTCTGAGTTATTAGCTTATTTTGATTTGAATAAGAGAAGTGATTCTTCTAGGGCTTTACTGTACCATCAGTTGCCTGAAAAGTTTTGCTTTAGTAAAGGAATTTGGTCTGAGCGTAAGAAACATTTTAACGCAATTGGTCGTATGGTTAAAGTGTCACCGGCAGAACCAGAGCGATACCACCTGCGGCTATTGTTGTTGAATGTTAGAGGAGCTTCTTCTTATGAAGAGCTCAAGACTATTAGACGTTCAGATGGCTCAGTTAAGGTTTGTACGACCTTTTCTGAAGCATGTCTTGAACATGGGTTAATTAGAAATGATGAAGAGTGGAAAAAGGCCTTGGAAGAGGCAATTAGTTTTGAGATGCCTAGAAAATTGCGAGATTTTTTTGCTTTGATCTTAGTCCATTGCAACCCGGCTCAGCCGGAGGAGCTTTGGTTGATGTTTAGAGATTTCTTAGCAGAAGATTTTATTAGAAATTTTTCTGTAGATTTAGCATATGCGAAAGCATATAGAGAAATAGCTTTTAGTATTGTTAAGGGTGGGAAATCACTTGCTGATTTTCCTACCATGGAGCAAATAGATTTAGCTGAGGATGTAGAAGCTACATTCGATGCTAAAGAAGAGAAGGAATTAGGCTTATCTGCATATAATAATATGTATGATGAGCAGAGATTAATAGTTGATGAGATTATGAATAGAGTACATAGGCCTGTTCTTGAGCCTGCGTTCTACTTTTAAGTGGACCAGGTGGAACAGGTAAGACGCATGTGAACAATACAATTGTTCATATGCTTAGAGGAGAGAAAAAGAAACTTAGTACTATGGCCTTTACCGGTATGGCAGCTACTTTAATGCCTGCCGGTAGGACTTTGCATAATAGATTTGGATTAGCATTAGATATGAGTAATTCGAACATAGGCCCTAGAAGTAGGGCATGGACTGAGTTAAAAGAAACCGAGGTGTTCATTTGCGATGAGGCGCCTATGATAAATAAGCGTGCATTGCGAACACTAGATGAAAAGTTAAAAGAAATCATGAATAATGATTTAGTATTTGGTGGCAAAGTTATGCTTTGGACGGGTGACTTTCGTCAAACCCTGCCAATTCAGAAACATGCTACGAGAGCAGAGGTGGTCAACTCGACCATTAAGAGATCTGAGTATTGGAATGTTGCAAAGCAATATAAGTTATCTAGAAATATGAGAGCTCTAGAAATGGAGCAAGAATTTGCAAGAGATTTAATAGAAATAGGGAATGGTAAATGGAATGATGAAAATGATTCCATTACATTACCATCCGAGTGTATTAGTTTTGGAGACTTAGCTGAAGAGATTTTTGCACATAGTATTGATTCTGAGAATTTTCAAGAAATGGCCAATAGTGCCATTTTAGCACCAAAGAATATAGATGTATCTGAGATTAATAGTAAAGTCCTGGCTATGCTGCCAGGAAAAGAGATTTTGTATACTAGCATTGATCATGCTGAGGATGAAAATCGACAGCGTGTCAATGAGTACCTAGATGAGTATCTGAATGCTCTGAGACCAAATGGTTTTTCAGTGCATGAGCTTAGATTAAAGAAACATGCTACTGTCATGTTAATTAGAAATCTGAATATAGAAAAAGGTCTCTGTAATGGGACGAGAATGAGAGTTGAGGAGATGAATGCAAACTTAATTGTTTGCAGGATTCTGACTGGAGATAAGGCAGGTCAAACTGAGTATATACCTCGGATAACACTTTGTTGTTCCGAGGAATACCCATTTGATTTGCATAGGCACCAATTCCCATTGGTGTTAGCTTTTGCTATGACGATTAATAAGGCTCAGGGGCAAACCCTCGAGCGAGTTGGAATAGATTTAGAACAAAGGTCTTCGGACATGGACAATTGTATGTGGCTCTTTCAAGAGCAAGATCATGGAATATGGTAAAAGTTAAATTAGATAATAGTAATAGTGATCGAAAGATCAAAAATGTAGTTTATAAAGAGATCCTAGATGACAGAGATTAAGATCCTTAGTTTCTTATTATATAAGTTCTTAGTTTTCTGAGTCTCCAAAACTACAAACTTCATTTTGCTCTCTACACCTGCCTTTTTTTGTGAATTATTACTACGAACAAATGTCGTTGTCAACACTTCAACATTTACAGCTTATTCCTTGTGGCACTCTTCTAGGGTAAACTACAATAATTTTCTTTTATTATACAATTAATATTTAGCAGCTTCACTGGTGTTGTGTTCTCTGTTCAAAAACTTCAGCCAAAACAACGATTATTTTTCATTGTGCTTCTGGTGAGCCTTTTGTTGTTACTGCTTTTTCAAATGCTAAGAATGCGCCGAAATTCGTGGAACTCTGTACGATTGGATCTGTAAGTGATACATCACTTATTTATTTATTTTTTATTTTTAGACAGTTAGTGTGAACCTTGTCAAAGCACAGCGTTGGGACCCAGCACGTTTTGATGGGTGTAAAATTTACGGAACACCCCTGGATTATGAATTCGTTTTGACTTCTGCGTCTACATGGGAAAAAATGTGGTAAACAGCCAAAAAGCCAAATCATTTTTAGACATGGACAAGCCCGGAGTTTACGGTTTGTTTAAGTGTTGAAAATTTATAATTTTTGTTTTTTAGAAACTACCTGCATTTTGGCAACCACTTTTGTTGATCTGGGAGACTTTGCGGCATCAATTGTTGCAGACGATAAAGGAAACAGAGCGGATCTTCTAACTAAAGGGAAAGATGGAAAGAAAAAGGTTGCAACTTTTGCTAAAGGAGATGTGCTGAAGTTGAAGAATTGTTTTTGCGATATTCGAGGTTAATACTTTTATGTTATTAATTTAAAAAATTTAAGATGAATGCTTGACTCTTCATATATCACCCGATGATATCAGTAGTTTAGGAACAACCAAACCTGTACCAGAATTGTTAACAACCCCACTGAAGAAAAAGGGAAGTAAATAGAGCATATAATAAGTTTGTGTGATAGGAAAATATTTGTGATTTTTATTTGTGTGTTGTAAAATTTTTGTGTTGGTTTCCCTTTTTTGTATATGTTTAATTGTTTGTTATTTTTTTTGCTTAGGTATTGTATTATATGTATTGTATCGTTTAATTGTATGTTATTTGTATATAATGTGTTTGGGTGAAATGCTTTGTTTGTTTTGATGGCTGTAGTAAGATAAAAGATATTAATAAGTTGAAATTAAAAGCAAGAGACGAGTACTGTTTAAGTCAAGACAATTAAGTAAGATTAAGTGTTAATGATGTAAAATTAAGTGAGGTGTGTTATAATGGGATATGGTAGTGAGGTGGAAGTTTGAATGATTTAAAGATTATGTTTTCATTGGTTTAGAGAAGTTTGAGTGTGTTTTGTTTTTGCTAGGGGAGTAGGCCGGCCGAAGGCCGACCAACTCCGCTAGTTAATTAAAAATTAGAAATAATTTAGAATTATTTTTTTAAAAAATATCAATAAATTCCTTATTTTCTAGTAAATTAATAAAGGTATATTTAAATAATTAGCAGCTGCCTAAATTAATTTAAACTAAAATATTTTAATTTTATGACATAAAATAAATTAAAATAAATTTTTAAAAATTAATTCTTTACTAAAATTTTATTTTTTGTATTTTTTAATGCAAAATTTAAATAAAGAAAAATGTTATTATTTTTTAAAAATAAGAAAATAAATATAAAAAATAAATAAAAACATGTTTTGACATTTTTAAAAATAAATTTAATGTATTTTATTAGAATAAATGTAATTACGTAGGTGAAAAAAATATTAATTTAATGTATTAAAGCAATAAAAAATTATTTTTGCTTTAAATATACTTTTTGCCACACATATATATGCATGTAATAGAAAGAGGAAAGAAGTTTAAATGTTACTTAATTTAATAATAAAACTTATTTATTGTAGACAAAATAATATATAGGTGTTTCTTAGCAGCAAATATATTTAAATGTTTATATACTTTTAAATAAAGAGGAAAAGGTGGTTTGAAAATAATAATTAAACTTGGGGAATATATAAAACTTGAAATTAAACTTGGGGAATATATAAAACTTGAAATTAAACCTGGGGAATATATAAAACTTGAAATTAAACTTGGGGAATATATAAAACTTGAAATTAAACCTGGGGAATATATAAAACTTGAAATTAAACCTGGGGAATATATAAAACTTGAAATTAAACCTGGGGAATATATAAAACTTGAAATTACAAATATAACTTATATACCCATGGCTAAAAATGAGTTTTAAGAGATTGTAGTGAGAAAATAAGCCAAATAAATTAAAAATAAAAAAAATAAAAAGTGTTTCTAAAAATTTATTAAATTTCCCACAAATTTTAATATATTAGAAAATTTAAAAACGGAAATTCGAATAATTCAAAAACCTAAATAAGTATTTAGAGAAATACTTAAATGTTTAGCCTTATTTGTAATATAATTTTTTTGGAAAATTTGAGATAATGAATTAATTAAAAAATAAAAAAATTAATTTAAAAATTAATTAATTAATTTTGTTAATTTAATCAAAAAGTTTGTAACCTTTTTTAAAGCAAACAGACGAAACTTTAAATATTTAGTTAAATAAACTTTTTTGTCAAAACGTCTAAAAAGCTTTAAATAAAACTTTGCGGCCGTTTAATCGCAAAGGATTTTTTAGAACTTTTTTTTCGTTAAAATTAAATTAATTAAATTATTTTAGGAATTTATTTATTAAAAAAATGTTTTTCAAATGAGGATTAAAAGTAAGAAAATTAATTAATTAAATTAATTAAATTTCTTTCAAAGCAAAATTTCCTTCAAGTATTTCAACAATTTTTCCATCAGATGCAGAAACCGAAGTTTTAAATAAATGGATGAATGAATTGAGAGAGAATGGAATTCAAGTTGAATCTCATATAAGGCTTTTTGTTTTTGAATTTGTTAAATATGTTGGGGATGATTTAAATAATGTTGTTAAACGCTTTGCAAGTTTGTTTAATTTATTTTTATTTTTCTTTACATTTTTTGGGACGTTTCGGTGTTTTCTATTTTTGTTAGGTTTTTCCTCTTTTTTCTTGATTTTTTTTGTTATTTTTTACTTTGAATTTCCTCATTATTTTACCTAAAAAATCCAAAAATTTTTTAATCTTATCCCTTAAAATGTATTTAATTTTAAATTACATCAAAGGTCCTCAATGTTTTTTTTAATTATCAATTTTTTGAATAGTCTTTTTTAATTGATCTAATGGTAAAAGTAGAAGCAAATTCAGGGCTTTCGAATGATATATCCCTTGTCTGAAAATGTATGTTAGGAGGAAAGTTATATGCTTTTAAAGACCTGGCGCCGAAACGTCCCTTTTTTAATTCTCTTTTTTAAAGGAAACAAAGTAAAAGAGATTAACGAATGGTTAAAGATAGAAATAGATAAAGCTTTAGCAATTGGAAAGGATACGGAATGGGCAAATTCTGAGGCTTTAGCTTTAATAAAATGTGATTTATTTAAATACATTTCGCATTCAAATGACCCTAATGCTTTGACTTGTCTTCTTTCAATTATTAGCCGTTGTAAAGAAGGTTTAAAAAACTTTTTATTTTAAATTTTATATCTTTTTTAATGTTCAACGTAACGTTTAAATTAAAAAAAATTTTTTTTTTTAATTTTATTTTTTGCGGACAGAATTTGCGGACAATGACCAGCCATCAATTTAAATTAAAAAAAAAATTTTTTCTAATTTAATTAAAATTTAAGATGATCCCCAAGCATACTCTGAGCTTCATTTAAATAATCTTATTTCTACCCAATTTTATTCTCAACTCTATTCCAGAGAAGATAAATTTAAAGTAGACAGAATACGCTCTGTTTTGGAACCAAAACATATTCTTAAATGGCTTAAAAGTAAAGGAAGCTGTGAATATGAGGATTTGATAAAAAGAGTGGAGAAGCTTTATGTTCCAGAAAATCAGGCTAAAAGAGGTTTTCTTTGTTTTTATTAAAAAAACAGAAATTTTGGTTCAAACGGCCGGTTCAGTGCCAACTTTCATTACCTGTTTTTCTTAATTAAAAAATTTTTTAACTAATTAATTAATTTATTCTTAAGAGATTGAAGCAGCTTCTTGTCTATTTATTCGTGGATTGGCCCATTGCTCTGACGTTGAAAATTCAACTTTGGAATTTGGGGTTTTTTAATTTTCTTTTTTTTTCAAATTTTCTTTCTTCTAAAGGATTGGTATTATGAATTTATTGAAGCTTTACTTAGCCATGGGGATTGTCGATTTTTTGCTCGGTTGATTGACTCTAATTATATTGATTCTTTAGGTTTTTTTTTAATTTTATTTTTTAGTTAGGTGACATTTTGTCCTATACCCCCTCAATTTTGTTTATTTAATAAAAGGAAAATTATAATTTTTATTTTTTTATTAAATTGGAGTTTAATTGGGCTATCCTAATTAAAAGAAAAATTTAAAAAAATTATTTTTTTGCTTTATTTTTGAGTGACCAAAAAATTTGTGGCAAAATGTCTTTTAAAAAAAATATTTAATTTAATTAAATTAATTATTTTATAGATAAATGGAAAGCAAATAAACTAGTAACTGCAGGTTTAATAAAACCCCAAATGCTTGAACATTTAATTGGTGATGAAGAGGAGGAAAAGGTGACTACACCTAGAGACCAAATTAATTATTTACAGAGCAGAATTAGTTTAGTTTTAATTTAATTAATTTTTTAAATTATTTTTTGGGCTCTGAAAAATTTTTTAAAAATTAAAAAAAAAATTTTTTAATAAAAAAATTAAAAAAAATTTTTTCTTTTCCTTTGGACATTTTGTCCGTTTAAAATAAAAAAAAATAATTTTTTTAATTAATTAAAAAAAATTTAATTTAATTTAATTAAATAAAAATTAAATTTAAATTAATTAATTTAATTAAAAAATTAAATTTTAATTAATTAATTTAATTATTTAAAGCAAGTATTGACACATATTCACCTGAAGAGTATGATTTAAGACCTTACCAAAATGAATTAGTTTTGCATGCAAATAAGTAATTAATTAAAAAATTAAAACTTTAAAACCTTAAAGTTTTAGTGGTAAAAATACAATAATTTGTGCGCCTACCGGAAGTGGAAAAACTTTGGTAGCAGTGGATATAATTAAAAATCATTTGGCTAATAAACATAGAGAAGGGAAAGTTGGAAGGGTTTGAGTTTAATTTTAGACTCTAAATTAATTAAATTAATTTTAATTTAATTAATTTAATTTTAATTAATTAATTAAATATTCTAAAATTTAATAAATTAAATTTTAATTAATTAATTAATTAAATTTATTATTTATTTTAATTAATTAATTAAAAAGTGTGTAATGCTTGTCCCAACCGTTCCTTTGGTAGATCAACAAGCTCTTCATTTTGTTCAATTTCTTATGGATTATAAAGACAATTATCGCCCAAATATACCCTATTGGGTTGATGGTTTTAGTGGTTGTGAAAATATACCTGATGGAAGGGCAGATCGTTTATTGGCTTCTGATGTTGTTGTTATGACACCACAAATATTAATGTAAAAATATATAAAGAATTAATTTAAATGTTTTGTTTAGTAATATGTTGGAAAGTATTTTACGTTCTGAACGTGTTTATTTTGCCGATTTTACTTTAATTATATTTGATGAATGTCATCATGCAACTAAACAACATCCTTACAAAAGCAAGTGTTTTGTATTTTTTAAACTTTAAATGAACTGTATTTTCCGGAAAAAAAGTTTATTTTTAAATGAACTATATCTTGCGGAAAAAAGTTTATTTTTATTTATTTCCGGAAAAAAGTTTATTTATTTAATTTCCGGAAAAAAAGTTTATTTCTTTATCAAGTTTATTTTCTTTACTAAATAAAACCTGTTTTTCCGGAAAATCTATTTCTATTCCGGAAAGTTTTATTTATTCTATTTTTTAATAGTATAACTTACATTAATTTTAAGTATTAATGGAAATGTTAGAGAACAGCAATTTAAAAGAGAAACCACAGGTTGTTGGACTAACAGCTTCAATGGGTGTTGGAGATACAAGTTTAGATATTAAATCGTGTTATGAACATATGCTCACATTATGTTCAAATTTACATTCAGACACAATAAGCACTGTTAGACATCAATTGGATAATCTGAAGAGTTATGTAATGCCTCCAGTTGATTGTAAGGGAAATTAAATTTTAATTAAATAAATTTAATTAAAATAAAATTAATTAAATAAATTAAAATTAATTTATTTAAATTAAATAAAATTAATTAATTAATTAAAATCAATTTAATTAAATTAAAATAAATTAATTAAATTAATTAATTTAATTAATTTATTTAATTATTTAATTAATTTAATTAAATTAATTAAATTAATTAAATTTTAATTTTATTTATTTAATTAAAATTAAATTAATTAATTAAAATTAATTTATTTAATTAATTAAATTAAAATTAATTAATTAATTTTCCCCAACAGATGTAAAACGTGTAAAACGTCCAAAAGAAGACCCCTTTTTAGATTACATTGAACGTGTAATGTTTCAAATAGAAAAAGATATGAAAAAATATTTGCCAAAATTAGCAGAAATGTGTAAACTAAAAAAAGAGGAAATAGAATTTCCTTTACATTCGAATACCTCTCGTTATCAAACAATTGTTGGGACAATTAAAAAATGTGCCCTGAGGGTACAGGACTCTGAAATGAGATTTTTATTGGTTAGGTCAATTGACCATTTATCTGTTTAGTTTAATTAAATTAATTTTTAAATTTTAATTTAATTTTAAAGCACTATTTTCATGCAATTTTAATTAACGATTTGTTACCCAATTCGTATTCTTTTAATTATTTACAAGAGAAAATGAAGGATTATTTGGATAACCCCTTAAATACTACAACAACTAGTTCAATTGATTTAATTAATAAAACTTTACTTAATTATTATTCTGGTTTTTTTTTTAATTATTTAATTTTAATTAAATTTAATTGTTTAGCTATACACCCAAGGTTGGTTGAATGTGTTAAAAATGAAAGGATAGAAAATAAAGAAATACTTAAAGAATTGCATTATGTGAGGAACATTTAAATTAAATTATTTATTTAATTAATTTATTTAATTATTTAAATAAATTAATTTAATTAATTAAATTTTAATTAAATTAATTAATTTTATTTAATTAATTTTAATTAACTTATTTAATTTTAATTTATTTAATTATTTAAATAAATTAATTCAATTATTTAATTAATTAATTTTAATTTATTTAATTTATTAATTTATTTAGATTTAATTTTTATTAATTTAAATAATTAATTAATTAATATTTAAATTAATTTAATTAATTAAATTTTAATTAAAAAAAAAAAGATTCTTCAAACCCAATTTAATTCTGACCCAAATTCACGATGTCTAATTTTTGTATCAACCAGAAATTCAGCTGCAAAACTTGCCGATCATTTAAAAAATGTTCCAAAACTTGAATTGTTTTATAAAAAAGAGGTTTTAATTAATTAAATAAAATTAAAAATTTAGAATGTTGGTTTTATGGTTAGTTCAAATCAAAGTTTATCTGCTGGGGGACAATCTACTATAGAACAACAAAATATGATTAAAGATTTTGATTCTGGTAAAGTTAAAGTTTTGGTAGTTACTTCTGTTGCGGAGGAGGGTGTTAATATTGCTGCTTGTAATTTAATTATTAAATATAATAATGTTGGGTCGGAAAGGTCTATGATACAGAGAAGAGGACGTGCTAGACAGAAGAATAGTGTGTCTATTTTATTAGCGTTGGATACTAGCATAGAACAGGCGGAATATATTAATATGCAAAAAGAAGCTATGGTTAAGTTTATTTTTAAGTTTTTTTTATTTTATTGAGACTGTAAACCTTCCGGAAAGTTTTTAAATTTTATTTTTCTGGAAAAAATTGAGACTGTAAACCTTCCGGAAAGTTTTTAAATTTTATTTTTCTGGAAAAAATTGAGACTGTAAACCTTCCGGAAAGTTTTTAAATTTTATTTTTCTGGAAAAAATTGAGACTGTAAACCTTCCGGAAAGTTTTTAAATTTTATTTTGCTGGAAAATGTTGAGACTGTCAACCCTCCGGAAAGTTTTAATATATTAACATTATTAAATTAACAGATGATGAAATGTTTAATTGATTTACAAGAAAAAAGTGAAACAATTTTAAAGAACCAAATTAATGCAAAACGAGAAGAACGTAGGAAAATTGAAGAGAGGAAACTTGCAGTTTTAGAAGCAAGGCGTTTACGGCTTAATAATAGACGGTTAAATTAACCATTTAATTTAATATTAATTAAATTAATTTAATTAAAGTTATAAACTAAGTTGTCGTTCCTGTAATAATTTAATTTGTAAAAGTATTAATCTTCGTTCTATTGCCCATACTACTTTTGTAGTTTGTGACCCCAGTGTTTGGCAACGTTCTAAGATAGATATACGTGAAAAACCAACGGTAGATGAATTAATATTTTTTAAATAATTAATAAGACTCTAATGTCCATTTTAGAAGGACCATTTATTTACAAAATGTGCCAAATGGTTATGTGCCCAATGTGGCAATCAAGAGTGGGGGGTTATTGTAAAATATTCAAATTGTTATTTGCCTCAATTAACTGCAAATTTATTCTCTTTGGAAAGGGAAGATTCTGTTGACCAATTGGAAGAAATGCGTATGGGGGAAAATAGGCCAAGAACTTGGAATAATATTCAGGAGGATTATTTTAATATTAAACCAATAAATATGAGAAATATTGTAAGGAATTTAAATTAATTTTAAATTAAATTAATTTAATTAATTTAGCTAATTAATTTAATTAATTAAATAAATTAATTTAATTAATTAATTAAAATAAATTAATTTATTTAATTAATTAAATTAATTAATTAATTAATTATTTAATTAAATTTAATTAAATTAATTAAAATAAATTAATTAATTAATTATTTAATTAAATTTAATTAATTTAATTAAATAGGTTGACATGTTTAATGCTTTATCCAATTATTTCTCTGTTCAAATGAAACAAATGGATAAACAGGAATGCATTGCTAATTTAAAATATATTGAGAAAATGAAAGAGAAGAAGAATGACAAGAAGAATAAAATTCAAATATTTTTGGAGGAGTAAAAAATAATTTAATTTTTAATTTATTTTTGTTTTAAAACTTTTAACTGTATTTTCTCCGGAATATAAAAATAAACTTTAAATGAATTTTTCCTTTATATTTACAACCTTACGGATTTCAAAAACTGTATAAATAACATTTTCCGGAATATTTCACAACTTTCCGGAAGATTAGGTTTATTATTTTCTTTTATATTTCCAACTTTCCGGAAGGCGTACAGTCTCTATTAAACTGTACAGTTATTAGCTTAAAACTTGGATTGTACAATAATAATACAAAAAAGTTGCATTAAGTTTTGAAAAACGTAAAAAATACAAAAATACTTGAATAACTTGGTGATTCATTTTACCATTGTTACAACAATTCTTTTGCTTTAAATAATACAATAAATATGTATTATTTTTTAGCATTTAATTTTTAAGGGAACAATGCAAAAAATGTTTTATTTTTTAACAAAGCTTCCTTAGATAAAATAAAATATTTTAAATAATGGTATTTTGTTTAAGGCGTATAAAGCAGTATAAAATGGTTAAGGTAATTGAATAAATTATTTAAAAAAATTTTTTCTATTTTCTAGAGATAATAAATTAATGGCCAAATCAACCTCTTTTCAAACAATTTTTATTCTAATTTCTTTAATTAATTTTAGAGGAATAAGGGTAATTTAATAATTAAATTAAAACATTAATTTTTGTTTAGTCTTGCATTCCAGGCCCATATGGAGGACAATTACCTTTTGACCCTTCTTATCTTTTAAGCAATCCACAGGCTATGCAACCCTTCCTTTCTCGGTAATTTAAATTTTAAAATTTTTTAATTAAAATTAACAGAATGACAACAAGACAATTAATAGATTCATTGCCTTTAATCTATCCAACTGCAAGGCAACATCCTGATGTAATTCCTATTATATTAAATTTGTTAACGCCTGCTCAACTTCACGGACTTGCGACATATCCTTCGCTTGCTGAGTATCCTTTGATACAGGCAATAAAATAATTATTTTAATTAAACTTAAAATTAAACTTTTCCGGAAATAAGTTTTTGTATTTTCCAGAATTTATTAAAAATACAATAATTAAACTTTGTTAACAAAGTTTTTGTATTTCCGGAATTAAATACAATAATTAAACTTTTCCGGAAATAAGTTTTTGTATTTTCCAGAATTAAATACAATAACTAATTTTAGCAATATATTCCCCCTTCATACCAACAAGGATTTCCAGTTGGCTTTGGCGTTCCTAATTTCGCACCGCAAGGATTAATTCCTCAAGGACCTTTTCCAGGATAATAAAAAAATTTTTTTCTTACCAAATTAAAGTCTAAATAATTAAAATAAATTAATAAAATAAAAATTTAATTATTTCCTGAGTTTATTTTTATTTTCTTTTATTTTAATTAATTTTAATTAAAATCGTCTCACATGTTCTTTTTGTGTTTGTTGGAAATTGACTATTCCATTGGCAATTTCTAGCCTTTAAAAATTAATTAAAAATTAAATAATTAATTAATTAAATTAAAAATTAATTAAATAAAGTCAATATAGTCTTTTTTACCATCTTCTCAAAGGAATATCCACAGAACGGTCATTAACGCCCACTTCAGTGCCAAGCAAACTATTCCCATTTTTATCGACTAAACGAATATTCCCATTCTCCCATTTTATTCCACGTTCATTCCATTTAGATCCCCCAATTATAGAAGCAAAAGGATTGTCAGATTCTGATTTTTGTCTGACTACAAAACGGTCAAAGTTGGAACCTCCAGTGTCTATTTGCGCGCGTCCTTCATCCACTGCTTTTCTTTCAACCTTTAAAAATTTTAAAAAATAAAATAAAATTAAGTTTACCCCAAAAAGGCGTGCAACAGGCTCTAATATTAATTGTTGATTTTGTCTTAATTCATTTATTTCCTTCTTTGGCTGTTCTTTACGAAAGAAAGAGAAAAATGAAGGCTGTGCGCTAAAAAATAAAAATTAAAAAAAAAAAAAAATTTTTTTTTTAATTTTAAAATTTTTTTACGTTGTACTAGTCCTTCCAAAAAAAGGAAATAATAAAGGAAATTTATTGGGTGATGAAGGTATTATTGTTGTTGTAGTTGCCTCCCCAAAAGGGTTAAATATTTTAGGTAAAATCTAAAAAATAAATTTAATTAAAATTAAATTAATTATTTTCTTTATTTTGTCCTTATAATTAGAATAAAATTAAAAATTAATTTTTTGTCCTTATTATTAGAATAAAAATAAAAATTAATTTTTAGTCCTTACAATTAGAATAAAAATAAAAATTAATTTTTAGTCCTTACAATTAGAATAAAAATAAAAATTAATTTATTTACTCTTTCAATTAACGATATTTGCGTTGTTGTAGTAGTTGTTGTAGGTGTAGTAGTAGTTTCAATAGATTTAAACAAATCAATTACTCCACGAGCCAAGCTTTCCCAGTGTTTATTGTTTTCATTGTAATTCTCAATTTTGGACTTGAATTAATTTAAAAAATATTTTTTTTTAATTTTTTTCTTTTTTTTTTAAATTAATTTCTTTTAATTTATTTTTCTTTTTTTAATTTTTTAAAATAATTTATTTACCAACATCCAATTCAATTAATTCAGTTTTATAGTCCTCACTTCGTGCCATTCGAGGAATTAATTGTTCATTTTCTCTGACACCTTTTGGAGGTACAAAAATTCCCACAAGTTCATCAATTAATTTAAACGTTAAAGAATTGTCTAAAATTTAATTAAAACTTTAAAACTTTTAAATTAAAAAAACCTTCTTTATTCTGATTTTGTTGCCAATCAAACAAAGAGTGTTGTTGTTGTTGTCCGTTACATTTTATTAAAAATAAAATAATCAAAATAAAAAAATGTTTATTTTTTAGTGTTTTCATTTTTATGAAGATGAACACTATTAGAATAAAATTAAAAAAAATTTTTATTTTTATTTTTTTATTAAATAAATTTACCCATTAATCGCAACTCAACACACACAACAGACACAAACTTGCGCGGAATATTTATTTATTTATTTTTATATAAATAGAAATAGTAGATTTATTTTAATTTATTTATTTATGCTGAGCGTGAATAACTAATGTTTAGAGAAAAAAAGAAATTTATTTATAACCTTTTTTATTTTATAATCCGGTTGTAAGCAAGTTAGGATGATTGTTTGAATGAAGAAGATAAAGTTTATTATTAATTCTGGTTTTATTAATAAATATTCTGGTTTTTAAAATACAAATTCTGATTTTTAAAATACAAATTCTGATTTTAAAAATATAAATTCTGATTTTTAAAATACAAATTCTGATTTTAAAAATATAAATTCTGATTTTTAAAATACAAATTCTGATTTTAAAAATATAAATTCTGATTTTTAAAATACAAATTCTGATTTTAAAAATATAAATTCTGATTTTTAAAATACAAATTCTGATTTTAAAAATATAAATTCTGATTTTTAAAATACAAATTCTGATTTTAAAAATATAAATTCTGATTTTTAAAATACAAATTCTGATTTTAAAAATATAAATTCTGATTTTTAAAATACAAATTCTGATTTTAAAAATATAAATTCTGATTTTTAAAATACAAATTCTGATTTTTAAAATATAAATTCTGATTTTTAAAATACAAATTCTGATTTTAAAAATATAAATTCTGATTTTTAAAATACAAATTCTGATTTTTAAAATATAAATTCTGATTTTTAAAATACAAATTCTGATTTTTAAAATACAAATTCTGATTTTTAAAATATAAATTCTGATTTTTAAAATACAAATTCTGATTTTTAAAATATAAATTCTGATTTGTAAATCATTTTAAAAACTTGTTTTTAGACAAATTCTGATTTTTAAAACATAATAAACTTTTTTTACAAATTGTATTTCTAAATTACAATTTCTGATTTCTATTACTATAAAAAATAATTAATTAAAATTCTGATTTTACAGAGTATATATTTAATGTTTTTTAACAACAAAGTTTTACAAATTCTGGTTTCTACAATTCTCCAACTTTCTTTATTTTCCAAGTTGTATTTCTGGTTTTTACAATTAATTAAATAATTACAACTCTAACACTTAAAAATATTAACTTTAAAATTACAACTTTGCAAACTATTATTTTTAAACTAAATAAATTAATCCTCAAAAATATTATTTAATTCAGTAAATAATTTTTTAATCCGATTTTTCCAGACAATTTCTTGTAAATTAATTATTTATTATTATTTTTAATTTAATATTCTTAATTAATTATTTTTAAAAATTAAATAATAAATTATTTTTAATTAATTAATTTTTTAAAGATCATTTTTAATATTTTTTAAAATGTTTATTTTAAATAAATAAAAATTATTTATTTATTTAAAATTTTAATATTTATTTTTTGACGTTCAGAAGGGTTTATTTTAAACAGAATGACCAAAATTAATATTTCTAAAAATGTGAAAAAAATTAAATAAAGGAAAAGAATTTATTTATTTAATAAAAAGAGAGCCGCTATTACGTAAAATTTATTTTATTTTAATATTTTAAGCTAAATATCCTTCTTTGATATATTTTGCTTACGTCCATTTACATACAACCATTAACACATAAAAACACAAAAATGTGTTTTTATTTTTATTTTAAAAATAATCATTTAAAAGAATATTAATTTAAAGAAGGATGACCATTTTAAAAAATATTTATTTTCCTTATTTTAATTTATTAAGCATTTTTTAATTTATTTAATAAAAAAGACCTATTTTTTAATACAAATAAGTCTTTGAAGAATGCTTCAGAAGTTTATTTTAATTACTTTATAATATTGCTTCACCAAAGTTTTAAGCATTTTCAGAAACTTAAAAAACATTAAATTAGGTTTAGTAAACAATTACAATACTTAAATACAACAAACTTTAATGATAGAAAGTTTAATTTTATTACAACAAATGTTTCAAAACCTGAAGACATTTGTAAAACTTAAGCAAGTTTGAATAAAACTTGGAGAGACATTTGTAAACTTGAAAACATTAATACAACATGAAAACATGTGTAAAACTTGAAAACATTAATAAAACTTAAAAACATTTGTAAAACTTAAACAATTGTAAAAACATTTTCAACTTTAATTTAAACATCTTCTTCATTTAATTATTTAAAATAACCCTTTTTTCATCATATTTAATTTTTAAATAATTTTTATTAATTAATTTCCTTTCCGCCCTTTTTCTAAATAATTATTAAAAATATTTCAAAGACTTTATAGGCATTATATTATTTAAATAAAATAAAAGAAGATTTATAAAAAAGGAATAAAAAAAATAAAAAATAAATTAAGCAGCTTTTTCCCATATTTGTTTGAATATTTTGATCAAATAAATACACGAAAAGCCGATTTTATTAACTTCGTAATTTAGCGTCATTTAAACACCTTTTATTTTGCTCCCTTTTTCATTTAATTAATTAATATATTTTTTACTTTATTTTATTTTCCTTTTTAAACATTCATTTTATTTTATATAATTTATTTTAATTTAATGGAAAAATTAAAAACATTTATTTTTCAGTTTAATAATAATTAATAATTAATAAAAATGCAACAATTTAACCATTTAAATAACAACTGTATGTTTGTTTGGTTAATAATTGTTTTAATAATAATAATAATGTTTGCAACAAATGTTCAAACAATGAACACATTTAGACAACATCACCAACGCAACAACAAAAACATACAAACAAGGCATACATCAAACACAGGGATTAATTTAATTAATAAACATTTGTTTAAACAAATAATTCAACAACAACAAACACAAACACAACAAACACAAAAACAACAAACACAAAAACAACAAACACAAACACAACAAACATTTTTAATTAATACAGAAGAAGAAAAACATAATAAACTAAACATTGAAACAAAAACAGAAGAAACAAATAATAATAATAATATGCGTTATAATACTGGCCATTGGAGTTGGTTAGAAATGTATTCTGTTAGGGAAGAGGTAAAATATATTTTTATTTTAATTATAACTTTTTAAAGCATAAAATATCTGAATATTTATTTTATTTAATTTTAAGGTTTATATGTTTGCATTTACCTATTTTGGTTTAATTACTGTTTTAATGGTTTTATTATTAATTATGGTTTCATGTTGTTACATGTACGACTGTATGGGTTGTTACGAATCATCTAATAAAAATAAGAAAAAATTTGGAGATGATTATTTCAATTCTATTAATGAAACAAAAACATTAGAATTAAACTGGATTGGAAGCAAGGAATTTTTGTGCAAAACAAAGAAAAATAGAAGATGGAGCATTCTTTAATTAAAACACTTATTTATGTATGTACAATATTATGTATATGTTTAAATAAATTTTTAATTGATGTTCAGATGAACATTTAAATAGTTTTGTAAAACATAAGGGAAAGTAATTTTGAATATACAATTTTCCGGAAAACACAAAAAACTTATTCCTTTAAAACATATTCCGGAAAACTTGAGAGAAAATACAAAACAAGAAACAACTTTCCGGAAAACTTAAGAGAAAATACAAAACAAACAATATTTCCGGAAAACTTAAAATCAGAACATTTGTTTTTTCTATTGTAACTAAAAATACAGTTGTTAACATTTGTGGTAATAAAATTATAATCTAGGTAGTATGTAAAATAATGAAAAAGAAAGAAAACTGTTCTTCTCATTTTTGATAAAACTATAAAGAATTAAATTTTCTTATCTTTTCAATTATCATTCTCATTAATCAAATTTTATGTTGTGCAATTATTCAAGTAAAACACTAAACAATTTTATTTTAATTTTATAAAACATTAATGGTTGCTATTTTAGTCTTCAACCTGAGCATTATATATTACTGAACTTTTCTCAATGAAATTCTTAAATAATTTACACATAAATTTATTTGTGTTGCAATTTTATATATTCTTTATTTTTTAAATGTTTAAACATTTATTAAACCTTTTTTTTTAGGAAGAAAGTTTTAAAACATTTTTCCGGAAAACACAAAAAATAAATAAACTTTAATGAACAAAACATTTTCCGGAACCTACCTTAAAAATTCCGGAAAACTTAAAATAAACTAAACACATGTTTTTATGAATATTTTCAGTTCAAATCTTTTTAAACAATCTCTCCTTTAATAAAAACATTTTTTAATTTTAACTAAACATTTTAAGAACAAAAAATGAAATTATATTTACTATTGATCTTTACAACTTTTCTTCTAATAAGTTTAAAATGTGAAGGGGCAAAGTTTCTTTTTACATTTTTTCATGATAATGGGAGTCATTATGGTTCGATGCGTCCGTTCATGGAAATGTTCGATTTTTTTAATTAATTAATTTTTTTTCTTTTTTCTTAGGTTAGTGGACAAAGGACATTCTGTCACTTTTTTGGACACAATACCAATTGAAGGGGTTTCGCCCAAATTAAAATCCATTCGTTTTCCTTTACCTAGAAAGAGAGATGAAGAAACTAAAAATAAATTTGCTCAAATACTTTGGCATTCGAGATTGACTTCTTCTGCACTAGCCTTTTCCTTTACGGTTATGGACGATTTATTGGGTATTTTAGTTCAGAATGGAACAGAACAGGTAAAAATGGGGGAAATAGGGTTTCTCATTTAATTAAAGGTTGCCCATTTAATAAATGAAGATTGGGATTTTATTGTCATTGACGACCTTTTCTGGTCTTTCGGTTTTGCACTCTGTACATTAAAACATAAATTATGGGAATTAAATGGAAAAGAATTTAATCAGCCACATATTATTGTTTATGCTACTGCAGCAACTAGTTTAATGTCTGCAGAGTCTGTTAGGAGTGTTGGTAAAAACATGTTTTTATTAAATTTAATTTTAATGTATTTTTAAGTTTAAACAAAGTTGTTTTTTCCGGAAAACACTGACGCCAAGTTTTAAGGAAATGTGTTTTAAGTTTAAACAAACTTTGTCTTTTTGAGGTTTCCGGAAAACACCGACAAGTTTTACTTTTAATGTGTTTTAAGTTTAAACAAACTTTCTCTCTTTTTTTCCGGAAAACACTGACAAGTTCTAAGAAAATATTTATTAATAAATAATTTTTTAACTTTAAATTATTTTAAGGAAGGAATTGGGTTTCTCGTGCTCCTATATGTCCTCCTGTACCTACTGATAAATCTGATGTTTATTCTCCTAATAAATTCTCAAGCCGAATTATTGGATTTTATGAAAATATAATTGAAGTCATTTACCTTACTTACTGTAATATTTAATTAAAATTTTATCTTATTAATGTTATGGACGTTTTTGAGTTTTTGAGATTATGAAAAAATTTTTTTTAATTAATTTTTAAATTTCCAGTAATCCCCCATTTAATGCCTAACATGAAGCTTCTCGGTGTAAATGATTTTTCTTGGTCAGATTTTTATTCAAGAACATCACTTCAATTTTCTGACTCGATTGATCGCATTGGATGGCCGTTGGCCGGTTATTTAAAAATAAATATTTTTAAAAAAAAATTAAAAATTTAAAAATAGTTGGAACTGAAATGATTAATGTTGGGGCACATTGTAAAAATGTTAAAACTTTAAATAAAAAGTTTGCTGAATTTGTGGAGGCGCCGGAGTCGAAAGGTATGGAGAAGTTAACCAACCAAGTTTCAACAACTATAACTTTGAAACCAAAAAACTTTTCAAAACTGTTTTGATACCATTCGATAGAGTAGAAAATTAGCTACGAAATGAAATAAAAAATAAAATTTTCCTTACCTTTAAAAAAATACTATGCTTAAAAAACTAACATTTTAATTAAAAAGTCAGTCCTTTACAACTTTTTTGACCATAACTTTTTTTCTTTGAAAGGTAAAATTTTTATTTTTAAATATTTTGTAGCTTAGCTTTTTCTCTATCCAACAATACCAAAAGCAACAGAAAAGGTTCATTATTTCAAAAGTTATACGCGTTGGAAGCACCCAACCCTTTCCTTCACTCTCCCTTTTCCAGGCACAATTTATGCAGCTTTTGGTACCAATGTAGATTGGAGTAGAGCTCCAAAATATGTTTATGAATCATTATTGAAGGCTTTTAACCGTCTTAAAGATTATCGTGTAATTTTTGTTTATAATGGGCCTCAATTTCCAAAGCCTGGAAAACACGTACTTTTAACTGATTGGGCTCCTCAGCTTGAAATCCTTGCACATTATAAAACAAAAGTTTTTATTTCACATGGTGGAAATAAGAGGTTTTTTATTATTTAATAAAATTTAAAAAAATTTATTAGTGTTCGGGAAGCTTTATGTTCTGGTGTTCCTTTAATTGTTATGCCTGTCTATGCTGAACAAGCACACAGTGCTCATCTTATGTTGGCAATGGGATATGCTCCAGTTATTAATAAATTTACAATTAATGAAGAAAGTGTTTTTAATAAAATTAATGAAGTAATTTAATTAATTATTTTAAAATCTCAAAATGTCAAAATTTAAAAATGTCAAATTTTCAAAATGTCAAATTTTCAAAATGCCAAAATTTAAAAATGGCAAAAGTTCAAAATGTCAAATTTTTAATTAATTTAAAAAATAATAAAAATAAAATAATTATCATTTCAGATTCTATTAAAACCAGAAAAAGGAGAAAAAGCCAAAAAATTAAAAGAAATATTCTTAGACAGACAAATACCAAGCATGGAAGAAGGCATATTCTATGCAGAAAGACTATTAAAAATAAAAAAAGATTATTGGAAAGAATATACACAAAGAAAAGGAACAAATTTAAATTGGGCTTTATTTATATATTCTGATTTAATTTTAATAATATTTGGAACTATTTTAATTATATTTATTTAATTATTTAATTATTTAATTTAATAATAAATTCCCGCTGTGATTAATAAATGCAAAAAAGAATGATAAATTATATATTAAGTAGAAATATATTTTGTTTAAAACTTAGTTTCAGTTTTTAGAGTACAAAACACCAACAACCTTTTTTTTACTTCTCTCGCATTATTTATTTTTGTATTTTCTCCCCTGCTGTGTTTCATTTATTTATTCCAACTTTGTTTTAATAAAAACAAAGTTTTGGGGGGAAATGTTTGTTGCGAAGAAAAGGTTGGAAAATATAAAAACTTTTCTTTTCCTTTTTCTTTTAAATGTATTATCGCCAGAATTAAAACATAAAAAATAAAATAATATTAAATAAAGTTTTTCCAGCTTGTAATATTTACACAAAAGAATAAATTAATAGTTAATAATTTTTATTTATTTTTATTAAATATGTGAATAATTTTTAATTTATATTTTATGCGTTATTTTATTTGTTTTATTTTTTAAAAATCAGAATTTATTTCAAACATTTTTTAAAATTAAGGAAAAACACAATATTTTATTACAAACATATTTACAATTTCTGTAAAGCAAATAAAAATCAGAATTTATTTCAAACATTTTTTAAATCACGGAAAACACAAAATAAATATCAGAATAAATATCAGAATTTGTTCCAAACATTTATTGGAAACGCAAAATAGAAAACAGAATTTATTCCAAACATTTTTTAAAATTACGGAAAACACAAAATAAAAATAAGTAACAGAATTTTAATGTTACAAACTTTATTAGACAAGGAATAATAATTTAACAATTTATTTACATAAATTTTCTACAAAATTCTTTCAATATTTTAAAAATGGCGCGAGTATAAATTTTTGTTTGCTTTAGCTAATTAAATAAATAAAATGTAATAATTTTCCGAAAAACCTAGTCCAAAGCCGTTAATCGTTTGGTTTTGGTTGACTAGAGTTTTGTCTATTTTTTACTTATTTTGTCCTTTTTTTTAATAAATTGAAGGACTGTTGAACAAATATTTAAATATTATAGTCCTTATTTTATTTCTGAAATTATTTTTCTCCAAAAGCTTTTAATTCTAACTTAACACCTTTACAAACATTTATTTTTACTGTTAGAGTTATTCTAATTTAATTTAATTAATTTTTACTAAAAATAAACTTAATTAAAGTTTTTACAATAATTCTGATTTTAGAAATTCCGGAAAACACAAAATAAATAACAGAATTTATTAAAAACATTTTTACAATTTCTGAAAAACAAATAAAACCAGAATTTAATCCAAACATTTTTATGCATCCGGAAAAACACAAAATAAAAAGAATTTTTTCAAAACATTTCTGATAAAAACATAAAATAAAAACCAGAATTTAATCCAAACATTTTTATGCATCCGGAAAAACACAAAATAAAAAGAATTTTTTCAAAACATTTCTGATAAAAACATAAAATAAAAACCAGAATTTAATCCAAACATTTTTTATAACTCCGGAAAAACACAAAATAAATATCAGAATTTATTTCAAACATTAAATGTTATATTCAAAGAAATTCCAAACACCTTTTAAAAATTTATTTCAAAACAACACTTCGTTCCCCTCAAAATATTTATTTCTTTTTTTGGGTCGAAACAGATCTTTTCGGCCGATAAAATTAAGAAAAATGGAAAAAATAAAAATGTCATTTTGTTATTCGCGCAAAAGAATTTTTATAAAAACTAAAAAAACGGTTTTTTATGATGACACACACACATATTTATATGTTAAAAAATATATATACATATTCATCTACGCGCGAATAAAAAGCCAAAACAACTGAACGGGTGGGGGTGTTTTAGGTAATTGTTTTAATACTTAATTACAATTACCATTTTTTAAATAGTTTATTCATTTTGAGTTTATTTTATTTTCTAAAACACTTACAAACACATTAAATGTATTGAAAAGTTTATTTATTAAAAAATCAGAATTTATTCCAAACATTCCTAATAAAAATAAAAAAAAAATAAACATCAGAATTTATTCTGAACATTTTACATTTTTAATAAAAACACAAAATAAACATCAGAATTTATTCCAAACATTTTTATTTTTCTAATAAAAACACAAAAACATCAGAATTTACTCCAAACATTTCTAATAAAACTAAACACAAAATAAACATCAGAATTTTTTCAAAACATTTCAGATACAAACAAAATAAAAATCAGAATTTAATCAAAACATTTCTATCCCTTCTTCTACATACATTTTAATTTCCATAATTTAAATATATCTTTCTCACTTTGTTCCCTAAACTTTCTCTTCCTTGTGTACATCCTCCAACACAACACTTTTGTTCCTTCCAGCCCATTCCCTTTCCGCCACATTAAAAAAACTATTTTTTCCTGCTACTGAACAAAAACCCATTTTATTCTTCTTCTACCGCCAAAATCTTTATTTTTAATTTTCTTTTTTTTTTGTGAAATCCCCGTTCACAACTGTGAAATGAACATTTTTTTCTTACATATTCAAAGTATTAATACCTTGAGGAAAATGAGGGAAATAAAAAAGTGTGAGTTAAATAAAAAAATAAAGGTCGAACGTTGCCGCCAAAGGCCACTAAACAACAATTCTTTACATATAAACATGTGGAGCACAGTAAAAAAAAAAACAAAGAGAACTAGGGTTTAAAAGTCTTGTTTGGCGCAAGACTTATTAGGCGCGCATTTGTATAAATTAGTCATTTGAAAAGATAAAATTCTGAAATTTTTTCTACTCATATCTGAATCGTTTCTCTAACTTCTCTAAAAATTTCAGAATTTTAAGTTCAGTATAAGACAAGTTATGGTCGAAGAATTGTAACCTTAACATCATTGCTTCATTTATATATTATTTAATTAATTTAAACAATTTATTTTTGACTAATTAAATGAATTAAATTTTCATTTAATTGTCAAGTTAAAATAATCTATTTTTATAATTTATTTAAATATCTTATCCTTTAATAAAATACCGTTTTATTCCCCCTTCAATTTTAACCTCTAATTGTTTGCCTCAAAACATTCTTTAACAAAAACATTTACCGCTTTATACCCTTAAGTTTATTCTAAGCCTTTTAATGTTTAATTCCTTTTATTATTTGTTCTGATATTTATTATTTAAGTTTTAACTAAAACAAAGGAAAAAGGCGTGCGCATGTTTTGCAACAAACAAAAATGTTTTGTTCGGTAAAAACCAGAATTAATGTATTTCATTGTTGTTCTTTTAACAACAGAAAAATCAGAAATTTTTCTGAACATTTTATTCCTTTTTGTTTCAATTATTTATTGCGCAATTAAATTAAAACATTTAATTTATTTGTTGAGTCACCCAACATAAATTAATGTATATATTTTCCTTCACTTTTTAAAAAATAAAAAATAATATTTTTAATTCTTTTTTTAGCTTTTAAAAATTCCTTAAATTCTTGTATTGCTACATAAGCATTTTTTAGTAAAAAAATAATTTTTTAATTATTTTTAATATTTTTAAAAATTAAAAATATAATTATTTGTGTAAGCACTCCCTCAAATAAATTATTTAAAAATGTTTAAATGTTCATTTATTAAATTAGTTTATTTTTAAGTGGTTTAGATTACCTTCCTTTTTAACTCAAATTAATGACCTTTCATTTTCTTTTATTTTAAATATTTTAAATAAATATTTTCCAGTTCAAGTACTTGTGTGTATATAAATCGGGATTTTTTTGTTAAAATTTATTTTTATTTTTAAAAATATTTATTTTAATAATTTTACCCAAAAAAGCATTTTTATTTTATAAAAATTATTTTTTTTTAAAATTATTTTTTAAAACAATAAAATCGGTCAACCCCTTACCCTTTTTATGGTCAATCAAACACTCAATTTTTATATTAAAATAAACTTTATCCAATATTATTTAATTTATTTTAATTTAATTGTTTTAAATAATTTTAAAATTAAATTAATTAAATTAAATTTTAAAAAATAAAAAAAACCCTTTTTCTCTTAAAAATACGATTATTAAATATTACACATAAATTTACGCTTATAAAACACAAAATGCCATAACGACATTAAAAACAGAAAATATGACTAATTTTTGTTCACACTCTGCAAATTCTTAGCTTCCCCAATAAAGTTGGGCAATAGAATAAATACTTGTTTATATTTATAAACATATTAATGTAAGAATATTTTAAAAAACATTTTCCGGAACAATCAGAATTTTATTTGTATTTTTCCTGAACAATCAGAATGTTTCAATTAAATAAACTTAAGTGTTTGTTTGTGTTTTTTTCATTAAACTTGTTTTTTGTATTTTCTTTAAATTAATAAAATCAGAACATTTTCTAAACATTAATAAACTTAAATTTTTAAACTTGTGTTTTACAAGTTTATTTTCCAGACAAAACACAACAATAAATACCCTTTCTTTAAGTTTAAATTATATTTAATCTGTTCAATAATATTAAATAATTCTGATATGTGTGTAGAGAGTAAATGTTTAACATTTATAAAGAAGGCAACCCCCAACCACTATTTACGTTAGGAAGAGATTACAACATTGCTTTTTATTTCTTTATTATTTGTAATCCTTTTTCTTATTAAATAAAATTTCTATTAGTATGTAGTATTTCTTTTGTTTTATTTTGATAATTTTTAAATTTATTTTTTATTTTATTTTATTTAATCTTTTATTCCTTTCCTTCCTAATTTAAAGAATTATCAGTCCTTTTTTTTTAATATTTTTTTTATTGAATTATTTTATTTAAATTAATTATTCATAAAAGGTAAATTAATTTAAAACTAGAAAAACGGAAAAAAAATATTTTTTCTTATTTTACCTTTTTTTTAATTGACTTTTATTGGTTTATTTATTTACAAATTGACTACTATTTATTTTTATTTTTATTTTTTGCTGAAATTTATCCTTTCTATTTTCTTTATTTTATTTAAATATTAAAATATTTTTTGTTAAAATTAAATAAAAGATAAAAAGCTTTTTGTTGGACATGCGCAAAATAAAAAAGAGAAAATTAATAAAATAGAAATTTAATGGACTTTTCTTTAGAATTATGCTTTGTTTTTATTTGTTTAGATTTATTTGTTTCAGTTTTTCTATGTTTATTCTATTTATTCTGATTTTTCTATCTCTTAATTTAAATGTTTTGATTTATAATTTTAACTTAAACAACTATGTTTTTAACAAATTCTGATTTGTAACTTTCTGATGTTTCTAAGTTTGTAAACTTAAGTTTATGAACAATTAAGTTTTGAACATTCTGATTAAATATTCTGACAATGTTTGTTTTTAATTCTGATTTATAATATAAAAACTTTGTTTTGTAAAGTTCTGATTTCAAGTTTGTAAACTTTAAAAATTCTGGTTTTAACTTCCAACTTTAATTCTCTTAAAACTTCTGGTTTTTAATTATTTATTCTTTTCTTTATTTTTATTTAAACTTTTATTTAAAAATGTCAGAATTATATATTGCTTTAAAAAGGAACCTTAAAAAGTAGCCAAATAATCTAAATATAATTCCTCATCAAAGACATACTAAAAATAAATGTTAATAAAAACAAAATATAATTTTAAATAAAAATACACTTTTTTTTTTATTAAAAAAAGGGTAACCGATTAGCCAAAAAAAATTGTAAAAAAAAGAAAGAAAACTCATCTAGTCATTTTCAATATTAAAATACCAAAAAATATTTTTATTATTTTTTCTTTAAATATAAAAAATAAAAACAAGTAAATATGTTTATTTAAAAATTAAAACAAAAGTTTACTTTTATTCTGATTTTAAGTTATACTTAAACAGTTAAAACAAGTTTAATTTTTATTCTGATTTTAAGTTATACTTAAACAGTTAAAACAAGTTTACTTTTATTCTGATTTTAAGTTATACTTAAACAGTTAAAACAAGTTTAATTTTTATTCTGATTTTAAGTTATACTTAAACAGTTAAAACAAGTTTAATTTTTATTCTGATTTTAAGTTATACTTAAACAGTTAAAACAAGTTTAATTTTTATTCTGATTTTAAGTTATACTTAAACAGTTAAAACAAGTTTAATTTTTATTCTGATTTTAAGTTATACTTAAACAGTTAAAACAAGTTTAATTTTTATTCTGATTTTAAGTTATACTTAAACAGTTAAAACAAGTTTAATTTTTATTCTGATTTTAAGTTATACTTAAACAGTTAAAACAAGTTTAATTTTTATTCTGATTTTAAGTTATACTTAAACAGTTAAAACAAGTTTAATTTTTATTCTGATTTTAAGTTATACTTAAACAGTTAAAACAAGTTTAATTTTTATTCTGATTTTAAGTTATACTTAAACAGTTAAAACAAGTTTAATTTTTATTCTGATTTTAAGTTATACTTAAACAGTTAAAACAAGTTTAATTTTTATTCTGATTTCTATACTTAAACAGTTAAAACAAGTTTAATTTTTATTCTGATTTTAAGTTATACTTAAACAGTTAAAACAAGTTTAATTTTTATTCTGATTTTAAGTTATACTTAAACAGTTAAAACAAGTTTAATTTTTATTCTGATTTTAAGTTATACTTAAACAGTTAAAACAAGTTTAATTTTTATTCTGATTTTAAGTTATACTTAAACAGTTAAAACAAGTTTAATTTTTATTCTGATTTTAAGTTATACTTAAACAGTTAAAACAAGTTTAATTTTTATTCTGATTTCTATACTTAAACAGTTAAAACAAGTTTAATTTTTATTCTGATTTTAAGTTATACTTAAACAGTTAAAACAAGTTTAATTTTTATTCTGATTTCTATACTTAAACAATAAAAAACAAGCGTCAAGAGATGTGTTTTAATAAATAAACTTTTAAGTTTGAACTTAAAAAATTAATTTTTAATTATTTCTTTTAATTTGTGGGGGTATTAGGCAAGGCTTTTTTAATGGTAATTGTAATTTTCTAAGCCAAAATTTTCAAAAAAATTTTTTTTTATTTTTAAAATTTTCTTCTAACCTTACAACATTTATTTAATTTATTTTATATTTTTTATTTAATTTTTTAACATATTTTTTTGACAAATTACCGCCTTATGTTTGTTGTAAAGCTTTAAAGGGGAGGTGTATAAGCTATTAATAAATTAAATAAATAATTTTAAAAATGACTGTAGATCAGCGGCATTATTTTTATTAAATAAATGACCACAAATAATTATTATTTGTTTCTTTCACATTGAAAAAAATTTTTTTTTTATTTTCTGTGCTCATCGCAAAATGTGACACTATTTTTGAAGGGGAAAAAGTGTGGGAATGATCAAATTAAAAAAATAGAAAATATTACATTTGGTTAGTTTTGGCCATAGGATATAAAAAAGGAATAAATTAAGAGAAGAAGCTAAAAAAAATTTAATTTATTGATGGTAAAAATAGTTTTCTTTTTAATGTTCCCTTTCCTCTACTTATAGAGGTTAGGGAACACGACAATAGTAATCATTTTTTTCATTTTCTAGAGTGTAAAAGGGATCTAATTTTTATATTTAATTAATTTTTGATTGTTAGGGAAGAAAATAAAAATATTTTTAAAAAATTAAATTTTAAAGAAAAAAAGTTTCCTTGGAAGGGAAACCTCCAAGTTCAAAACATAAATTTATTAATAAATTGAGAGACCAGAATGAAACTAAAACTAATAATAAATAAAATTAGGAAAGAAGATAAGCTAGAAAATTGATAAAAAAAAATTATAATTTATTTTATTTCTTCATTGACCCAAAGTGTGGGTATTTTAAACTAAAAGGGGGAGGGGTTGACGTTACTTCAATCAGAATTTAATCGTTTAAAAGCTTCCTATAAATAAGAAAAAAAAGTAAAAGACAATCCTTATAATTTCTTATCAATATTACCACAATTTGTCTTTATTTTATGTAAAATAATTTTTTTATTATTTTTTATTTAATTTGGTGTGTGCCCATTAATTAATTGATGAAAATTAAAATGTTCTTTTTTATTTTTTTCAATTAAAACTTTGTTTGTGTTTTTTCCTTTCTTTTCTCTTTATTTAAATTGTTTGTTTTTATTTTATTCTGATCAGAAAGAAAAACACAAAACTTAACGTAAATAAACAATGTTTTCCGGAAAACAAGAAAATTATTAAACATTCTGGAAAAACACATTCTTCTGTGTTGTTCTGATTTTTAAGTTGTTTTTCTGAAAAATATGTGTTTTTTGTGTTTTATTAATTTTTAATTGTTTTTCAAGTTTAATTGTTTCAAGTTTATTTTTTCTAGTCAATTAATTACCTTGGTAAAGAATCAATTAAATACGCTAATCAAAGTTTTTATTCATTTTACCTTATTTATGGCATTCAAAGGGAATTTATTCTTTTTTGTTTTTTGTCTTTAAATCACCGCCTTTTGATCTCTCCAGTCTTTTTTAACCAAGGGCATTTGCCTGTCGCGAATGATGCATGTTTAAAAAATGTGTTCGCGCTTCTAACCATAATAATTTTATTTTTTTTTATTAATATTAATTTCCATCCAATCTATTTTACATCATTTTAGGACATTTTTAGTTTTTTTGAGACAGTTATTTAAAATTATTTTCAATAGATATATTTATTTTTTATTAAATTAATACATTCAGAATATTTTTATAATATTTGTTAATCCGTCTTTTGCTCATTATTCACTGTTTTCTTTATATATCAATTAATAGTTAATATTATTTTAAAAACTTTCCTGAAAACACTTTATTTTAAGTTCGGGAAAAACACTTAATAAAACTTTAAGTTCAAAACACTGCATAGAACTTAAAACATTTTTTAAAACCTTCCGGAAAATACTGCATAAAACTTTAAGTTCAAAACATTTAATAAAACATTCTGAACAACATTTTTTAAAACTTTCCGGAAACACATTAATTTTCATAAACATTGTTGTTTATCTCAAAGCATTTATTTAACTTTTTGTTTCATGTTTTGCAGTATCTTTTTTTTTCTGAGTTATTTAATCAAATAAAGATTAAATTAATCTGGGAAATGTATATATTATTTTCTTCTTCTTTTTAATAAGAAAAAAAAACATTTTCTTCTCATAAATAGAAAAAACTAAAAATAAATATTTAGTTAAAGCCTCTTGATTGATAAGGGCATTTAAAGAGAATTGATTAATAAATATATATAAAAGTTTATAGGGGAAAGAAGAGACCATTACCAACAACAACCTCTTCTCCTTTACCACCACAATTACAAAAATAATAAGGCCGGTAAAAAGGGGAAACTTTTATTTTCTTCTTCCTTTTTCTGATTGATTCTTTTTACCCTTTTTCCGTTACATTTAATTAAGAGAATAAAATTATAATAATAATTAAAAATGATTAATTAGAAGGGTTGGCATTTTTGGGAGAGGAAAGGAGACGTATTTATTTAATAAAAATAAATATTATTATTTTCCATGTTTGTTTATTTAATAATAATGACGGGATCATATTATCAATCAGAGAGTTTAAGTTTCTGAAAATATTTTATTTTCTTATTTTATCCTTGTACCATTTATGTTTCAGTTAACTGCGCTAAATAATTTATTAGTTTGTTTGTATTTAATTCTAAGGAAAACACTGTTTTAAAACTTACTGGAAAAACACATTGTTTTTAAGCTGTGAATGTTTTCCGGAAAAACTCATTGTTATTAAACTTTGTTTAAAACAAACATGTATTTTCCGGAAAACATGTTTTTAAAACTTAACGGAAAACTTTGTTTTAAACAAACATGTATTTTTTCCGGAAGTAATTGTTTGTGTTTTTCATATTTTTCCAACTTTGTTTTTCATAAGTTGTTTTCTGAAGCATTGTTTTTTCTTTTTTATTTTTTGTTTAAAATAGGTCGGTTTTTAGTAATATTATTTAACAACCTTTTGTACTTTTTTTTCTTTAATAATATTTTCGTGTAACCTCATATTTACTCAATCATATAATTACCTCTTTTTTGAATCGGTTTATACAATATATATCCTTTTTTTAATTTTTTATTTTATTAAAATAATTTTAATTATTTTTAGTTTATTAGAGGGACAAATTAAATGGCTGTCCCACCCATTCTTGGGTCTGCTTACCTCAGAAAATTGTCAAAAAATGTGGGTGGAAAATTGAAAAGGCTTTCAAGGCCATTAATTAGTGGTGGAATTGGTGATAAAATGGATAAAGGAAATTTATGGATTGTGCCTGGATTTACCATTCTTATTTTTGCTTGTTTATGGACTACAAAATTGTAATTTAATTAATTTAAAAATTAGTTAAATCCATTTGGAACAGTCATTTCTAATAATAATCTAACGGGGAATTGGGCAAAAATTTAATTTTTCCTTATGTTGTGTAGGGAACATACTTTGTGGTGCGTAGGGAACATGCCTTGTAGTGCGTAGGGAACATGTCCAATACTCCTTTATTTTAATTTGTTTTTAATTCCATTTATTTTTAAGGTCAAAAGTAGCTCTAGAAGAATCAACTTGTAGAGTAAGATTTTTTATTTTAAAAATATTTGACAATTTAAAAATTATTTACTTTACAGGGTGCCTCCATTTACGACTTTACAGGAACCCAATTAGATCAGGACGCACAAAGACACTGTCAGACTGCTAGGAGGTATTATGTTGCACCAGAGGAACCCTTATTATACGATTATAAATGGAAATTGGACAGACAAGTGAAAAATCCCGAGGTTTCTTTAATACACTTTTAGACATGTAAAATAATACTATTTTTAAGTGGATTCTTTGGTTTTGGGCTCCTATTGTCTTTATTATGTATGTAATTACTCGATTTATATGGTCACTTCTTTTGGACAATCAAGGTTTGAAATAAAATAAAAAATTAATTTTGTAGTGCGTAGGGAACACATTTCATAGTGCGTAAGGAACAAGCATTTCTTTACCTTGTTTTTTAGGTATAAACTTTCCTAACGTTGTTAATGCTGCTGAGAGTGTTACTGTGGAGAATGATGGAATAATTGAAATTGATGAAGAAAAATTAAATGACAGATTAAACGTTATTGCAGAGAATTTTCGTTGTTCTACGTCATCTAGAGCATTTTCAGGTTTTTTGAAAAAAGTTTTAAAATTTTATCTCCTTTTCTAGCATTCATTGCCTTTGAATTTTCACTGGTTGTAGCTCCCATTTGCCTTTTAATTTTTGTTTTACCTATTATGATTGGCCCAAACTATCGAAGTTGGGGGTTGGATGTGATCAAGGCTTGGTGGGAACGGAAAGACTGGTTTGTTTAAAAACCCCTCTAAAGCCTGGAAAAATTAAACCATTTCTTTGTAGGCAAGGTGTTTCTCTCACTCCTGTTTTTGGCTTCCAGTCGCCTGAACTTGGTCGACCCAGTGTTCCCCTAATACCCAGAATTACCTATTGTGACTACCAATTTGTTTCTATTGGAAATTCTCATACTCTTACATATCGATGCTATTTGGATGCTAATTGGCATGAAAGGACAGCTTTGTTTATTTGGTTAGTTAATTTAAGAGTTATTCCTATAGAAGATTCATAGTGCGTAAGGAATATTACTTGTAGTGCATAAGGAACATTACTTATAGTGCGTAGGGAACATTACTTGTAGTGCGTAAGTAACATTACTTGTAGTGCGTAGGGAACATTACAATCTTTCACCATAATTTATTTAATTTTACAGGATAATGCTTGTATTCCTAACAGTCGTTAATTTTCTCAACCTTATCTTTTGGATTGAGTGGGCTATTCGAATGAAATTTAAGGTAAAGTCTATTAATGTTAAAAAGACAACCTTTTTTTAGAAGCCTAGAAGAAGATGGGTTTTACGTAAATGGCTTAACACTGATGAATTTTTGACTGATACTGAGATGGTGTTAATGAGGAAATTTGCGAGTACCTTTCGCACTGGGAATTTACTGTTGTTTTATTATATTGAAGCACACAGCAGCAGAGTAGTTGCTAGTGGTAAAATGGAAACTTAAAAATTAAATTAATTTTTCCAAATATTTTTTAGCCTTCTGTATTGCTTTATTTAGACGATGGTTAGATAGAAGAGCAGCACTTCTTTCAAATATTACACATCCTAGAGGAGACAGTGTTGGCGATGGGGATGCTTCCTTTAATGGACAGAAGGTCCAGATGCCTTTGAAATTTAATATTCTCTTTTATTTACAGCCAAAGGAACAGATTGGTTGGAAACTTGACCCAGAAGAGGGTGATGGTTTAGCTCCTAGTCCTTCAGAGTATTATTCACCTTTAGAGACCGGAGAATCGCCTGAACATACAATGCCCTTTATTTCACCTCAACATAGATATACTGACTCTTCGGACAGTTCAAATTCTAAACCTGGTAAATATTAATTAAAATTACAGTCCAGGAAGACGATCTCATAGTGTGAAAGGAACATATTATTACATGTTCCTTACGCACTACAAAATGTTCCTTACCCACTACATTGTAGTGCGTAAGGAACATGAATCTTTTTAAATCATTTTAATAATACCCTAACATTTAATTTTAACCTATTTTATTACAACTAATATTTTTAAGAAAAAGGCAGCAAATTTGCTACTTCTACTCCATCTTTCATGCCTGGAGAAACTCCACGAGGAGGTGGTACTGCCCGACCACATTTTCCAAGGAGAGGAGGTCACTACTCAAAAAACTTACGGGATGCCTCAAGGTTGTCTTCTTGAGTGTACTGTATTCACTCTAATATTCAGAAGGACTTAAAGTTTTTGGGTCATTAGAGTCTCAAAATATTTATGTATTTAGAAGGCGTCCAGTCCCTTTAATTGGAGAGGCCCCTTATTAGAGTGAATACAGTAATTTACTTTATTTCTCAGGGAGCCATTAAGACCTGGAGGCAGTAGCGGCAAAGAAAAAATTCCTATAAAAAGCTCGAAGGAAAGAAGAAGACTAGAGAAGGAAAGAGAAAAAGAGAAGAGACGGAAAGAACAACAGAAAGGTGGAGGTATTGAAATGTCACAGCAAGAAGAAAATAATAATGGTGAGAGAAGAGAGAATAGACGATTTGGGTGTGCAATAATGTAAGAGAGAGCAGAGAAGCTCTTTTCCTTTTGCTTTGTAGTTTGTGTCTAACAACGAATAATCTCTAACTGTTCTCTGCCTTAATGGAAAAAGAAAGGTTTAATTTTATTTAACGCCTAAGGCAATTAATTAAATTTTAATATTTTATTTTTAAATATATATTTTGAAAATTAATATCAGAACTCTAATTATTAATCTTATTTTTCTCTCTCTCTCTTTATTTTAAATTAATATTTTGTGAGCATTTGTACCTCTTGACTCTGTTGACTTAAACGCGCATATCTTTCTAACAAATGGTCCATTTGAATTGCTTTTGGTATCATTCGATAGAGAAAAATCTAGGCTATAAAATACCTGGAAATCAAAATTTTATTTTATAATTCAGAAAAGTTATGGCGAAAAAACTAAAGTTTTTACGAAAAGTTGCAGGTTTTTTAAATACAACTTTTTTTTATTAATTAATCAAAAATTATTTTTAATTTTATTTTGTAGAGAATTTAATTCTCTATCCAATAATATCAAAAAAACTTAAATTTGAGTCTCTTTTCGTTGTCTTTTTGAGTCTTAAGTCAACTGATGCATGCGGTGTTGTTCTCTTTATTTAATCCTTTCCAAACTTGATTTATTTTTAAAATTGGAATTTTATTAAAATTAAGTTAAAACTACGTTAAAAAAAAATAAAATTCCTTATAATATTTAGTATTAATAGTTTTTCCTTGAAAACACGTTAAAAAGCCTCATACTCCCTCTCTTACCAACTTACTCAAAAATAGCCTTTTTTTAATTTTCATTTAAAAAACACATTTTTGAATATATTTTCCTTTGTATTTAATTTATATTTTTGTTTTTATTTAAATAATTTTTTTTTAAATTCTTTTTTTTTTAATTAAAAAAAAAAAGAATAAAAGCTATAACAAAAGTGCCATTATCTCTATTATTATTAAAAAATATTTTTGGTGTCTTCGCCTCATTTTTGTTTATTTTTATTTTATTTTTATTTAATTTATATATTTTTATTTTCTAATTTTTTAATTAATTAATTCTGATTTTAAAATCAGAATTTTCTGATTTTAATTAATTTGTACTCTCCTCTACTTTATTTTATTATTTAAATATTTTTAAAAATTAATTTGGCAATAATTAAATATAATACAAATACATATACACATATATATGGTCTCAGTGCACTTAAATTCCCTCTTCTTCAATCACTTTATTTTTGCACTTATTTTTCAACTTAATTTTAATTAATTTACAACGAATGTTTGTTGCCTTAAAAAGTTGTATTTTTCCTTGGAAAATATAAATTAAAACACAACCAGAAATAAAACTTAAAACTTGAGAAAACACAAAGTTTCAGAAAAACAGAATAAAAATGTTTCCGGAAAAGTTGTAAAACAAAAATACAAAACATGTTTTATTCACTGCTTTAAAACTTGTTTAGACAAACAAAACTTGTGTTTTCCGAAAATACAATTTTTAAAGGCAATGTTTTGTTTAACTAATTTTTGAATGTTTTGAACTTTATTTTTATTTTATTTGTTTTTATAATTACATGTTGTTTGTGCATTTTAATATTGAATAAAATAATGTTTTATTTAAATTCTGAAAACTAATAAAAACAAAAATATATTAAACAATTTAAAGAGAGTCAAACAAGTTTATTTATTTTAATTTTAAAATAAAGTGATGAGAATAAATTTAAAAAAATAAATTAAAGCATTCAACAGCTTTTTAGTTTAATTAATTTATTTGTCTTTTGAAGAATCTTTTTCTTTGCTTCCCCCAGCAGCACCATTATTTGAAGAAGAAGAACTTCCCCCCTCTCCATTATCCTTTTTAATATTCGAAGAACTTTTTCCTCCATTAGAATTAGTTGAAGAACTTCCATTCTTCATGTCTTGATAAATTACCTTAGAAGAGCTTTGCTGCATAAATTGAGAGCTAGTTCCCTGCAGTTCTGATTCATCTTCTGGTACTAAAGTTGGCGCAGGCGGAGGACTAGGAGTTTCTCTATATTCATATTCTGCAGCAATTTGAGCCTTTTCCTCTTCTGTCAAGTCCTAAAAACACAAAGGTTTAGTTTCTGGTTTTTAAAAAATTCTGATTTGTTAAAAATGTTTGTGTTTTACTTCAAAAATCAAAGAATGTTCATTTAAAATTCTGATGTTTATTTTGATTTAAATAAAACACAAACAAAGTTTTAATTTTAACAAACTTTATTCTGATAGAAAACACAAACAAAGTTTTAACTTTACAAACTTGTTTCTGTTTTTTGTGTTTGTTACTTATTCTGATTTTTTCAGTTAAGAACAAAACAAATAAACTTACATCTGTGTTTTACTTCTAAAATCAAAGAATGTTCATTTAAAATTCTGATGTTTATTTTGACTTAAATAAAACACAAACAAAGTTTTAATGTTTACAAACTTAATTCTGATTTTTGCTAAAAACACAAAACACATAAATAAACTTACATCAGGCAAACAAAGCATTTCTCTAATTTCTTCAGGACTTTTATCCATAATATTACGTGCACACTCTTGAGCACCTTTTTTAAATAAAATTAAATTAAAATTAAAGAATAAAACAAACAATAATAATAAAGAGAGCGTATGTCCAAAAAGTTTGAAGCCAAATAAATTTCCTTTAAAAATTCAAAGTCAACCTCGAAGAAGGAAACTTCCCATTCAGTAAGCGTAAACCAACGTCTCTGTGAAAACTGAGATAATTTTAAAAACAGAAAAAAAATTCTGATTTTTTAAAAATTAAATTCTGGTTTTTTAAACTATAAATTAAAAAACAATTATTTTTACCTCTCCAGTAATGTGGTCATATTTAAGTTCAATCGGTGGTTGTCCTTTAATTTAATTAAATTAAAAAATAATTTAAATACAAAGGAATTTAAAAATTAAAATAAAATAACCATGATGATTGCGGAGCCATTCAACTACTTTAATAAAACATTCTTCTTCAATTTCATTAAGAGGAAAATGAAAACATTCCAAAGCTTCATCAGTACATGAATCTTCTAATTTTAAACTTTCCCTTTAAAAAGAAATATATTTAATTTAAAAAGATTAAATTAAAAATAAACCAAAGAGTCGAAAACGTCCCACAATCCATCAACAAATACCACTCAACCTTAAAAAATATTTTTAATAAATATTCTGATTTTTAAAAATTAAATTCTGATTTTTTAAAACAAAATTCTGATTTTTAAAATACAAATTCTGATTAAAAAAAACACATTTTCAGTATTAAAAATAAACAATTCAGAACTTCAAACAAACATTCTGATTTTAATAAACAATCAAAACATTTAATCTATTTTACCTCAACAATTTTATCATCAAAAGTAACACATTTAATTTTGCGTTGTTTTTGCTCTTCAGTAAAATCTCCATTAATTACTTTAAAAACAATTAAATTAATTAAAATTAATTAAATCAAATAAAACCTGGTTTTTCTTGTTTAGGTTCTTCTTTAGCTTCTTCTTCATTAATTTGTTTTTCAACATTATTTTCAAAGGACATAATTTTAAGGTTAATTAATTAAGTGTCTATTTAAACTAAAAATTAATTAATTAATTAATTAAATTAAATAAAAAAATAATTAAATGAAAGGAACTCCCATTAAACTATATGCCCCTATGTATGTTCTTTAATTTAAAACTTTCCCCTATTTTCCCTTTATTTAAAAACCAAGTCAAAAAACGATTCAAAACAGACAGGTACATGTGTCTTGAAGCAACTTTCCCATTCAAAAAATATTAAAAATTAGATAATAAATTTTATTTAAAAAATAAGGAAAAAAGGGGGGCAAATAAAGGAAAATTTTTAAAAAAAGTAAAAATCAATATTTTTTTATTTTTCTTTTTTCTTCTCGTTCAGAGCTTCTTTAAGGTCTTTCCCATCCGCAAAGAGCCATTTCGATAGGAAAAAGGCAAATAACGGGGCAAACCAATAGACAATAAAATGGGTAAGGTGGGTAACCTTTTAAAATAAATAAAATTAAATTTTTAAAATTTAATTAAAAAAACCTCTCCACAGTTAAAAGTGAGTGCCCATGCAACTATTGGATTGGCATACATTCCGGTTAAATTAATTCCTTTTTAAATTAATTAATTAAATTAAAAGAGGGAAAGGAAGGGAAAAAGAAGGAAAAAAGAAGAAAAAAATCAGAATTTAATTAATTTTAAAGAAAACCTAAAATTGTAATTAATCCAGAGATTATTGAAAGTGTGGGGGTTATAAACCTCTCATTAATTAAATTATCATTAATAAAATATTCCCCCATTTTCCCTCCTAAAAGTCCGAGCGCTTCAACAGATGAACCAAAAAGAACGGCTACCTATTTAAAACAACAAGTTTTAATTAAATAAAAGAAGAAATACAGTCAAATCAGAAGAACAAGTTTCTTTAAATGCTTCCAAATGTTGAGAATGAACGCCAAGAGAAAAAAATGTTTTGGACAGAAAATAAGAAAAATATCCTTTAATTTGTGTTTTAATTAAACTTTTTGTTTTAGAAACAAATACCAGAAATAAACTGTGTTGCTAGTAAATAAGAAGCAATGTTGAGAGAATGTTGGCCATTTATGTAGCTATAAAACTGAAAAATACAGGTTTTAAATAAACAAAAGATGATCAGAATAAAATTAAAACATTAAACAATTATTCTTAATTAGAATTAAATAAAAGCACTTTACTTAAAGTTTATCAGAATTAATTAAAAACACAGCGAGGATTAAATAAAATCAGAATTAATTAAAAACACAACTTCAGAATTAAATAAAAACACAAACTTAAAGTTTATCAGAATTAAATATGAACACAGCGAGAATTAAATAAAATCAGAATTAAATAAAAACATAACAGAATTAATTCAAAACACAAACTTAAAGCTTATCAGAATTAAATAAAAACACAAGCAGAATTAAATAAAATCAGAATTAAATAAAAACACAGCTTCAGAATTAAATAAAAACATAAAAATAATTTATAAAAAAACACAAACCAGAGAACAAGGGTCTGCATGTGCTCTGCGCATAAGAAATGAATTAACAAACTCTATAAAACAAATTTCGATAAAAACACCACTTAGCCCGTAATTGTCCATTACAATATTTACATCGAACATAGGAGTGCATAATTGAACTGTACCAATAAACTAAAATTTAAAAAATTAATTTATCTTCACATAGGGGGAAATAAAGGAAATCCCTTTAAAAATCCTGTTTAAAATGATCTTTAGTTAAAAGTCCAATGTACAAAAATTTCTTTTATTTTTTATTATTTACCAAAGTACAAAAAAATATTTTTTATTTTTAATTAAAAATATTCATTTATTTGCTCATATAAATAAATCATTTTTTCCCTTCATCTTTATTCTTAATTTATTAAAATGTGTGTCGTCTACCTTCTCTCTTTCTAATCAATTTTATGACTTTAATTATATTCTAGAGATCATATTTATTTATCTATTTATTAAATCTATTTTTAGTTAAAGGAGAATTTGAATTAAATTAATTAAAATTAATTCTAAGATTAACGTCAGACGCCTAAAAAAGGCTGCGCCGATAAGCGCTTAGAAAAAGGTTGCGCCCAATTGTCCTACACAAGTTTTATAAAACTTTAAAAACAAAGTTTTAATTTTAAGTCAACACTCTCACAAACATGTTTGTTTTATTAAATAGAGAAAACACAAACAAATAAATGTTTTAATAAAAATGTTTGTTATCTATAAATAATCTCTTTTAAATAAAGTAACTATTAAAACAAATATTTATTTAGGTCTTGCTATTTTAAATCTGGTGATTTTTTTTTCTCTTTACATTTTTATTTTACTCTTAATATTTTGCATAAAATATTAACTAGGAAAAAAATTAATTTTTTTTATTAAAAAAATTCATTTCTTAACGTCAAGTAAGCACTAAAACCCCGGCACCGAACCGTCCGTTATTAAAAAAAATTTTTTTATTAAAAAATTTTTTTTCAGGTTGGGGAAAGTTTTTTAAAAATTTTTTTCTACATTAAAACCTTGGCACTGAACTGACCTTTTCATTAAATTATTTTTTGTTTAATTTTGTTTAATATTTTTTTATTTATTTTTTAAAGCATTTTTATTTATTTCTTTAAATACCAAAATGCTTGCAACAGATAACAGAAGGGTTGGAAAATGGTATTTTGGTGGTCTAGCTGGTTGTTGTGCTGCATGTAATTTTTTTTAATTTTTAAATTAATTTTAATTTTTTAGACAAAATGTCCAAAAATCGAAATACCCAAAAACACAAATTTTTAGAAAAAATTTTTTCTTTTCATTTTAAATTAAAGAAAACAATTTTTTTAATTAAAATAAAAAATATTTTTTCCTCTTTTCCAGGTTTTACACATCCCCTAGATTTACTCAAAGTACACCTACAAACACAACAAGAGTCAAAACTTTCATTACCTCAAACTTGTGCAAAAATATACAAATCTGATGGATTTATGGGGTTTAAATTTAATAAAACTTTTTTTTCTTTCTTCAAAAAATAAAAATTAAATTTTATTTAATTTATTTTTTTTTAATCTTTTGGAAGGTCTGCGACGAAATGTCCTCCCTCCAAAAAAAATTTTTTCCCAATTTCTTTTTTAATTTCCTAGTTTCTATAATGGTTTATCAGCTTCCTTATTGCGTCAACTAACTTACACTACTACCCGCTTTGCAGTCTACGAAACGGTTAAAATGCAGTACTCCGAGGGAAATTTGACTTTTGTTCAGAAAATGGGCCTTGCGGGTGTTGCAGGTTTTCTTTTTAAATTTAAATATTTTTTGGGGTTTAAATGAAGTAAAAAGCACGGGGAACGTTTTGCAATCCTTTAAATAATTTTAAAAAACGTAAAGTTTAACAAAAACAGTTCAGGAGCGTTTGGAGGAGTGGCCGGTTCCCCAGCCGATTTAATTAATGTAAGGATGCAAAATGATATAAAATTGCCTGCTGATCAGAGAAGAAATTATAAGAATGCGATTGATGGACTTATTAGAATGAGCAAGGTTTATATTTAATTAAAAGAAATTTTTTTCTTTGAAAAGAAAAAAATGATTTTTTCTCTGTGTAAACTCCCCTTAAAACCCATGCATTTTTGAAGTCGCAAAACTTGGCAATTTTTGACTATTTTTTTAAAATTCTTTTTTTAGAATTTTATTTAGTCCCTGTTCTTCCTTTTAAAATAAAAAAATTTAATTCAGGAAGAAGGAGTAGCTAAACTTTTCAATGGATGTACAATGGCTACAGGAAGGGCTATCTTAATGACCATTGGACAATTATCTTTTTATGACCAGATTAAACAGGTTTTTTAAATTATTAGCTTTAGATTTGAAAGGGCTAAAGCCCAGGCTACGTAAAAAAATTTTTTAAATTTTTAATAACGTCAAAATGTCAAAAACCCCAAAATGGTCAAATTTCGAAATGTCCAAAATTTAATCTTTTATTTTTTAAAAAATTTCTTTAACTTTTAAGATGCTTATAAAAGCAAATGTAGCGAAAGACAATATTTATACTCATTTATTTTCTTCATTCCTAGCAGCTTCAGGGGCAACTGTGCTCACACAACCAATGGATGTTTGTTTTTATTTTAATTTTATTTATTTAAAAATTTAAAAAGGTTTTAAAAACTCGTTTAATGAATGCACCACCTGGTCAATTTAAAGGTTTACTTGACTGTTTTATGTACACAGCAAAATTGGGACCTCTCGGATTTTTTAAAGGATTTTTCCCTGCGTGGGTTAGACTTGCTCCACACACAATTTTGGTTTAATTTTTTATTTTTATAAAATTTACCTTCGTTTTTACTCTTAGTTATTTGTCTTTTTTGAACAATTAAGAATGCGTTTTGGTTATATTCCGGAAGAAAAAACAAAATTAAATGGAAATGAGGTTTATTTTTAATGGGGGAGGTAAGGGGTGTCTTGGTTGACTTTTAATTCAATAACTTTTGATTAAATAAATGTTTACAAATTGTTTTGGTATTGTTGGATAGAGCAGAGAATTTACTACAAAATTAATTAGAATTATAATTTTAAACTCTTAAGAACGAAAAGTTATGGTCAAAAAACTACTGAAAAGGTTGATTTTGGGACGTTTTTGGCTTCAGTTTTTTTCTCTATTGACTTTAAATTTTTATTTTAGGCATTTTTTGTAGCTAATTTTCTGCTCTATCGAATGATATCAATTACATTTTTAAACCTTTTGTTTTCAAAAAGTTATGGGCCAATAATTGGAACTGGTCCATTACCCCTATATCAACACCTATTTAATTTTTTTTAATTTTTAAAGGCAAATTCTACTCCAAAAAATAATCAGAATCAGGAGACAAATAAAGAGCAAAAAGGATAAAAATAATTGCTAATCAGTACCAAAGTGTTGTGCCATAAACTCTCAAAGATTGGGACAAAATGTCCTCCCAAACTTAAAAAATAAAAATAGGTATTTTTCTCTTATTTAAAAATTATTTTTTATTAACAACAAAATTCTAAGATATTATAGACCAAATTTAAATATATTTTTATTATTAAATAAGACATTAGAGTCTCAAAAATATTTTTTATTTAAACCCCTCTTTACATCAATATTTTAATTTTGGCACTAGAACTGACCTTTTTGTCTTTTTAAGACTCAAATGTAATTTTCTAATTATTCTAATAAAAGCCCTGGTTCTATTTTTTATCAAAAAGTAATTTAGGCGCTATTAGAGAGTGGCCGTTTATTAGAATAATTTAAATAAATTTACCGTTGTGATTTTCTCATTTGGTTATTTTACTAGACACCTCAAAAATAGAATTTTGGATAATTTAAAAATATTTTTATTGTTTAAATTGCTTTTAAAAAAATATATAACACTTAATTATTTGGTTTTATTTAATATTTTTATTTTTTGTTTCAAGTTTATTTTGCTTGATTGAATCAATTGACTCTCCCCGTGGTATAACCGGTAAAGGTTTTGACTTGATTTTCAGGGTCTAAGTTTCGACTCCCGTTGTGTGTAATTAATTTTAATTTTTGTGCTACCCACTTTTTTAATAAAAAATAAATTTAAATAAATTTTAAAATCATTTTTGGGTCAAAAAATCAAAAATTTGAACATTAAAAATTAAAAAAAAAATTAATTTGTGTTCGTCTTACCTCATAACACAAAAGAGCGTAAAATTCCCCCATAGAATTTTTATTCTTATTTGTTCCATTTTCAAACAATTTCTGCGTTATTAATCGAAGAATTTCACAAAATAAAAATATGAAAATATAAAACAAAAATGAAGCAATCCATAAATACATTTTTTTAATTTTTAAAAAAATGAAGGGGGAAAGGGCCAATTTATTTACTTAAAAAAATAATTTTCTGTCTAGATAAACAATTTAAAGAGAATATAAATCGATTAAAATAAACACACAAATCAGTTGTGCTTTTTACCCTTTTATTTTTTACAAATTTAAGTTTTTTAACCTTTTATTTTAATTAAATACTAAAAACGCCAAAGAATTTTTAAACGCCAAAAACGCAAGAAAATAACGCCAATTTTATTTTTAATGAGAAAAAAATATTTTTTTATTTTGTTATGCTATAAGTTAAAGTTACTGAATGATTTCCTGGTTTATGTCCATGTGTTATTATTATTACTTCGTGTCCCTTTACTTCTGTATATAAGGTTTCTGAAGGCAATTCACAACAAAAACGAGGGCCTTTAAATAGTGGAAGATTTTGCAAAATGTCAAAAGTTCAAAATGCCAAGATTTCAAAATGTCAAAAAATAAAAAATGTCAACTTTAGAAAGTATGACCATATTGTCATTAGACATTTTGAAATATTGATAATTTTTAACTCTTTTCAGTCTGAGACTCAAGTGTCCCCTACCCAGTTTAAGTCGAATAAATAAACCTGAATTAGCCATATTTCCATATTTAATTTCTATAAAGCTATAACAAGATTGGTCACATTTAAATCCTTCAATATTTTTTAATTCAACTCCAATATAATAATCTGCTGGTGATTGAATTCTCCAATAACAGGTAAATTTACTTGCATTATACCAACGAATTTCTTCGACTTGAGGAAAGTCTGGAGTTAATAAAATGTTAGATTCTCCTGGACATTCTGAATACAGAGGAGAGTCTCCTAAAAATAAATAGAATTTATTTAAAGTTCTTTAAACCTTCCCCCTGCATTTGTCCTTTCTCTACTTGGTCGCAGTAGGGAGCGGCGTAACCCTTTAAATAAAATTAAAAAAGATTAAAAATAATTACCTCAGGGCATAAACATTCCGTACATTTATTTGGATTTGGATATCCTTTGTTTCTACAGTCTGGGGGTATCCAAGTGTTGTCATCACAAATGTATGAAAAAATAGAATTAATTAATTAATTTAATTAAAATTAAACTAACGATCACAATAACGATGGTTCAAAGCCTTTGTATCAAGAAATGAAAGCTTTAATCTGTAACCTATTGTGTGCTGGTAATTCTTGTCAATTGTTTCAATGGTTGATCTGTGGGATTTTTTCAAAGTTTTTCTTTGACGGGTTGACTTACTTTTTGTTTTTGGAGAAAGCCATGTTGTTGTAATGCATAGATGAACCAAAATCGTATGGATTTCCTAAAATTAAAAATAATTTTGAGACTCTATTGGTCTTAAACTATTTTTTAGAATTTATTTAATTAATTAAAACACTAAGGAAATGAAAGGGAGCCCAACGACATCGAACCCCACACCCCCTCCTTACGGAACCAAACACATTACCACTACACTACTAAAGAAAATTAATTAATATAAAAAATAACCAGTTGGAGACCCTTCTATTACAGCAAAAGCATCAGAAATATTCTTTTTTAAAAAATTAAAAAATTAAAAAAAAATTAATTCTTTACATCAATCATATTCTCTTCTTTTATTTTGATAAAGGAATCTCGGTCTTGTCTGCTCTGTTCATGATTAGACCCAAGTGCATGAAGAGTCTCATGCACTGCATTTACCTGAATAAAGGCTAAAATTAGTATAAAATGTACTTTTAGTACAAGGACATTTCGGTGCCCACATGGCACTGAACTGTCCTGTCCGGCACTGAAGTGGCCGAATTTAAAAAAAAATTTTTTAAAATCTAACCGTCCAACATCCAGGCCCAAGAGACAACCACTGCTTCCCTCCATTCCTCCCCACAAGGGAATGACAACCATAACCCCAATAATAATGAATATGGTCTCCTTCACTAGAATTTGCAAATCTAATGCAAGTATTTTCTTCAATATTTTTGTGTGCGTCCAAAATGTTTTTAAGCCAGATAACTGAAATAAATTAAAAGAAAATAAAAATCTTAAGAAATTAACATGAAGGGGGTTCTACTATTTTTTCCCAATCCAATGTATAATTAATTAAAGGCCCATAGCGAACGCCTGGCGTTGTTGAAGGTTTGGAAGGCCAACGATATTGTTCATCTGTTACCCAGTTGGTGAAGAAGGCTTTGAAAAAGTTTAAAATGTCAAAAAGTTTAAAATTTTTCGAAATATATACATTAGAGTCTAGAACTAAAAAATGGCAAAAAATATTATTTTAGATGTTTTGAAAATTTTTTAATTTTTTACATTTTGAAATAGGCATTTTTTAAACACTTTCTATTCAAATAAATCTCACCAGTCTTTTTAGCAGCTGGATCTGAGAAGAATTTACTTCTCTTTAGCTGCAAATACTCTTCCGGTCTTAGGTCAATATCTCCATCAAAAAGTTTATTTATTATTCCTGCTCTAGCATTTATTGTATATTCATCCTCATATTGTCCACTCTTAAAACTTAAATTAGAATGAAAAGAAGAAAAAAAGTTTATTTATCAGAAACTTAAGTTTGTGACAAAACAAAACAAAGTAAAGTTCTTACACTGTCTTTTATAGTATTAAAAAATAATAAAATTAAAAGCATGTTAAAAAGCATTAAATTAATTTTTTTTTAATTAAATTAAATACAAAAATTGTTGCAGAAAAATATTTTAATATGTTTTTTAAATAAACTAGAGTTTGGTTAACATTTTTTTTTCTCTAAATAAGGATAAGCGTCTGTCGGCATTTTTTATTTTATAACAAATCACCGAATGCTCTATTTTTTGATTAATGATTTAAATAAGGAGAAAATATCCGGATTTTAATATTTTTAAGTCGTTTTGGTCATTTTAAGAAATTTAAAGTGTAAAGGAATAAAGTAATCCTGCAAATGCCCTCAGGCATTTTTACCTTAATTTAGTGTGTATTGGACCAGAATTCAATTAAATAAAGCTAACATATTTAATTGTTTATTAAAATTATAAAAAATTAAAATTAATTTCAATTCAAAAATATTGAATAACAAAATTCCTTTGGTTTAATCATCACTAAGTTTATGGAGGACGTACAACCTTCCTCGGCCAATTTGAGTCCGGCATCTCGTAGAACATTACATACATTCTTGGAAAGGTCAATAATAGCGGCTTCTAGATTATTACATGAAGGAAGCATTGCTTCACGTATTTTATTCAATTTTTCAAGGCAGCATGGGCGATCAACCATCAAATACGGACAGAGTAGCAGATCCCAAAATTCAACGTCTTTCACACACTTCGTAAGACCTGCTTCAGCAAATCGTGGGAATTCTTTCTCACAGAAAGGCGTCCCAGCAAGTGCGTTTGCTGCACCAGTACACAACGTAATTGTTGGGCCAGTAATTAGGTTAACTGCCGAGTTGCAAAGCTCTTTAAATATGTTCTCATTCTTGCTTAAAACTGCATCTGTTTTGTGATAGTTATATTGACACTAAAGGAAAATATTTATTTAATTAAAAGAGATAAAACTTACAACTTGTTTCAAGAGTTTTTGGGTTTTGGCAATATCGGACAGTTTGGACTCAACAGTAATAATAAATATCCAAACAAAGAGAACAATGGATACTTTAATTAAATTATTAATTTCCATTTTAAATAATTTAGTTGTAAGAATAATATTAAATTAATAATAACAAATGCTCTTTCCTTTATAACTAAAACAATTTAAATAAATATAATCCTTATTTTAGTAAAAAGAATAATTTTGTTTATATTGAAGGTCATGAAAGGATAAAATAATAATAAATTCCTCCTTTGGAATTTATTATAATTTTTCCATCATTATTACGCTCAAAACAATTGTATTTACTGATTTTAATTAGAGTTTTATGGTACCGAAAAATCGCATTTTCCGAATTATAATCTTAATAATTTTTTAACGCTTTATATACATATAGTATTATGTATTTATTAACAACATTTTCTAAAACATTTAAAATATGTGTTTAATATTAAATGTTTAAATAATTTATTAATCATTTTTACTAGCTGACATTTTAATTTTATTTAATACGAAAGGCAAAAACATTTTTTAATAATTCCAAATTTTTGACATTAATAAAAAAAATGTACATACATACTAGGCTAGCACATTGAAGAGTAAGGTATGTACAAAATTTTTCTTTTGTTTCTTTTTAGCAATTTTACAAGGCTTGACATCTCTTACGCACATTCATAACCTTTCAGATTTCTTCGACGATAACTTTTTTTCTACTTAACAAAAAATTCTGAAATTTTTAGCAGAACTAGCTGACACTCTTCTCTATATCTATACAAAATTTCATTTTGATAGCTCCACTTTTCACAATGTTATAAGGCTCGCAGTAACATTACCCCAAAGTTTAAACAAAACAGTATTTCTTTTATTTAATTTTTAACAAAAAAAAGTGTTTAAAAATATTTAAAATAATCTATTAAATTAATTCAATTCCTCTTTTAACCAAAATATCCATAATAACTTCGGTATCCTCCTCCACACGCATCACAACCGTAAAAATAATTACTAGGTGCATAGCCTCCATAACCTGGGAAATATCCTCCACCACCACAGGTATCACAGCCTCCATTATATCCACCATAATAACCAAAATTGCCAAAGCGTTTAACCCGGGATCTATAAAATTAAGCTATTATTATTTTTGGGTGTTTTAGTCATTGTGACGAAATGTCCATTTTTCTTCTTTGTGACATTTTGACAATTTTTAAAACAAAAAATTTACATTATTTTTTCAGAATTATTATCCTCTCCTTTTATTATCATGATGCAGCAAATCAGAGCCAAAAAGATAATTTGGAATGATGTAGAAAATGTCATTTTTAATTTATAAATAACTAAACTTGGTATCTTCTTTTAAAATTAATTTTTAATTAAAAATAAATAAAATTATTTTTAATATTTTTAAATAATTTTTATTAGTTAAATAAATTTTAAAAAAGGCTCTAAAAATTTTAGAAATTAGAAAAAAATTTTTGTGACAAAATGGGTAATTTTCCTTAGTTTGACGAAGTGTCCATTTTCGTCTTTTGACCATTCCGACCATTTAAATTGAATAAAAAATTATTAAATTAAATTAAACTTATTAAGAATAATTATTAGCCTCTTTTTATATGCTCAAAAATTTCTAAACTAATGTCAATTAAATAAATTAATAAAAAAGTTGATGAAGGACAAGAGACTTTAAATTTTTATTTTTATTTAAATAAATGTTGCTTTTTCCAATATTTAAGTAATATGGCCTTGAATTTGTTCAATTTAACTTTAAAAATGAATAAAAAGATTAAAAATTTGTTAATTTTTACAAGACAAATAAAAAGGTGTTCCTCTTGGACGAAATGTCACTTGACTTTAAATGTTGATTTTTTGGTTAAATTTTTTTATAATTGAGACACTCAACTTTAAATTAATGTTTTTGCAAAAAATTGGTTAACAAAATATTTTTTTTTTAATTTTTTTAAATTTTTTAAAATATTTTTCTAAACAACTTCCTTCGCATGAAGACAAATAATTGAAGAAAATAAATTTTTTTATTCAAAAATTTTTTGTTCTTGATATCATTAGATAGAGAAAAAAATTTGCTACAAAATAAGTAAAAAAGATAATTTTTAAATGGAAGAAAAAAAAGTTATGTCCAAAAAAGCATTGTTGTGGATACAGACATGTTTGCTTTCAACCGCCATAACTTTTGAACGGATGGATATTTAAAATTAAATTTGGTACCATTCGATAGAGCAGAAAATTTGCTACAAAATAGCCAGAATTCAGAATTTTACAAAAAAGGATAAGAAAGTTGCATGAAAAAAACTGACGTCACATTATCCCTTTCAAGCCTTTTTTCTCCGTCTCTGCCTCATTTGCTTTTGATTTTCCTTTTCTCTGCATTCTCTTTATTTTCTATGTTCTTTGCTTTCTCTTTCTCCAACTTAAAAAATAAATAACTTTATTTCTCTCTCTAAATTTTTGATTTTAATTAATTAAGACGGATAACCAAAAAAACGGAATTTAGAAAAAAAATTTCGGGTCATTTCCTAATTAATTTTTTTAAAAAATATATCTTCGTAGATATGCTTACAAATAATTCTTTTCATTTTCCTTAATTTTACCTTTCTTTTTTTTTTAATTTTCTCTACCCTTTCCCTAGCGTTGGTCAATCCGAGACCGTAGTCTCGACCATCTCGGTCTCGAGTCTCGAGTTGACCAATTCTATTTTCTTTTCATTAAAAAAATTAAATTAAATTGTCCATTAAATAACAAAGAGATTTATTGTTTTTTTCGATTTAAAAAAAAAGAAGAAAAGAAGAAGAAGGGTAAAAATTTATGTCATACAATAAATGATTAATTCCTTCACATACTACTACTTTAAATGCGCGGCTTTTTTCCTTTTCTTTCTTTTTATTTTAAACGAAAAAAAATTTTTTTTAATTATTTTTTTTCCTTAAATTTAGGTTAATATTAAAATTTTAATTTTTTCAATTAAAAAATTTTTTTTTTAATTTAAAAATTATTTTTTTTTATTTTACCTTTTTTTTTATTTAATTTTTTCTTGGTGGGCATTTTGTTTTTTTTTTTTATTTTCCCCTTTTTTTTTTATTTATTGCCAATAAATTAAATTATTAATTTGCCAAAATAATAACAAATAAAAACCCCCAATTTTCCTATAAAATAATAAAATAATTATTAAAAAAAATGCTTTAAAAAAAAGCAAGAAAAACAAAACAAGTCTTTCTGCCGCAGGGCCTTTTTCGCGCGCCACGGCGTTTGCGTTTTTACGCGCTTTTTTTTTTAACGCTGCCACGAAGCACAAAAATATTATAAATAAATAAATATATAGCTAGTTTATTTAATTAAAATAAAAAAAAAATAAAGAGAAAAAAATCAACGGCGGCGCTTCATCTAATTTGTGTGTCGTTTTATTGTGCTGTTTATTACCCGCGAACAGTGAAGTAAAAATACTTATATTATTACATTTTAAATACTTTCTTCGTTTTTTTTTAATTGAAGAATTGGTTTATTTTTTTCCTTTGTAAAAATGACCTTTTATCTTTTTTTATTAGTTTAGTTTAATGCTAGGGACAGAGTGCAGAACCGAGGGAGCGCCAACGCCTATAACTTTTGAATGGATAAAGCTTTTAGGGTGATTTTGGTATTGTTGGATAGAGTAATTAAAGAGCTATGATAATTGAAAAAATTAAAATTTTATTTCTATAGACAAAAAAGTTATGGTCAAAAAAAGAGAAAAACTCTTAAATTTTAAGCTTTTTCTACAATAACTTTTTCTCCTGAAGATCCAAAACTTTTATTTGAATTGTTTTTTATAGCAAATTTTCTGCTCTATCGAATTATATCATAATCATTTTAAAATATTTATTTATTCAAAAGTTATATTCGTTAACAGCTCCCTTAGTTTAACTTCATTTCCAGTCAATAATTTATTTTCTGATTTTTTTTTAATTTTCTGATTTAATCAGTATTTTACTTTTTGTATTTTTTTACGTTTATTTGCCTTCTAATTTTGTGTAGAAGTTTTAAATTTCCTTCAATTATTTAAACTATTTTTAATTTCCAATCCTTGTCCTTTACCCCTTCTTTACTCTGTTCCTTTACCTCTTCTCTTATTCTACATTAAAAAAATTCTTTTTAGGTTTAAATTTTTTTCATTACTTTTTTTAATTAATCTACACTCTTGCATACCCAAAATTCTTTTTTTTATTTTTACTTAATTTTTGCATGTTTTTGGCCTAAATTGTAGAGAGGAAGGAACGTCCCTTTCAGTGCCTTCCATTTCTATTAAGAAAAACCTTTTTTTATGCTAGTGTAATACTTACATATGTAATGGAATGTGGCTTATTTATTTTTATTGATTATTTTGCAAAAATGCTCTAAAAAAACCTAAAAAATAATAAATAAGGGCCAGTTGTACACATGAACCAAGTGAGCGCTAAGGATAATAACTTTTGAATAAATAAATATTTTAAAATGATTTTGATATCATTCGATAGAGCAGAAAATTTGCTATAAAAAACAATTCAAATGAAATTTTTAGACTTTTAGGAGAAAAATTTATGGTCGAAAAAGCTTAAAATTTAAGGGTTTTTCTCTTTTTTTGACCATAACTTTTCTGCCTATAGAAATAAAATTTTTATTTTTTCAATTTTCATAGCTCTTTAATTACTCTATCCAACAATACCAAAATTACCCTAAAAGCTTTATCCATTCAAAAGTTATAGGCGTTGGCGCTCCCTCGGTTCTGCACCCAACTGACTTGTTTTCTCTTTGCATTAATTTGTTTAATTTTCTGTAAGCCTTTGTGAAATTATTTTTACTTCTAAAATAAAATTTTAGTATGTTTTTAATCCATTTTAACACTTTTTATGATTTATTTATTTTTTTGAAGGAATAAATTATCTGATACGGCTCATCAATTTCTAACAAAAAAAAACAACTTTTTTATTCACATTATTTATTTTAAACCTAGCATTTTATTAAATTCCCTTCTTTCCTTCTTTTTAAACAAAAAAAAATTTTTTTTATAATTTTTGTTTTTTCTCTAAAAGTTTAAAGTCTCGCGCCGAACTGACCCGCACGTCTTTAATTAAAATTTAATTTTAGAATATTTACATGTAAAAATTTTTTTTTAATTTTATTTTGAAAGTTCAAACATTTGTTTAAAAAATTAAAAAAAAATTTTTTTGTTTTACCTTTTTATTCAATTTTATTTTTATTTTTTTTGTTCCCCGATCATTACCCTTTGAATGTGTTTAATAGAAAATTACCCAACAATTTATTTTTGTAAAAATATTTAAAATACAAGAAATAGGAGAATTAAATAGAGGGGATTTAGAATAGTTTAGAAAAAAGACAATTGGTAAATAAAAAATATTTTTTGGTTTAACAAATGTTTTTAGAGATTAATGGCCCCCAATTGTCCCTCTCACTCTTTCCCTCCATTATAGTAAAGTTTTAAGGTAGGTAGTAAGAGAAAAATTTGAAACAACTAAAAATAAAGTTAGAAAAAATAATATTTGCAAAACCTGTTAAAACTTTAAAATAAACTTTGTTTTACAACTTGTTTTGTGTTTTATTAAAAATACATGTTTTTGATGTTTTAAATGTTTTCTTCTTTATTATTTTTAACTGCTAAAGTAAAGAATTTTGGAGTTTACACTTGTAGAGCGTTGTGGTGTAGCGGGTAGTGTTCCCGACTTTAGGCGAAAATGGGAAGAGTTCGATCCCTCCTGTTACCCTGAGGTATTTAAATAGTATTTAAGCTCTTTCTGTATCAGATTGGTGTTTTATTTTTTTAATTTTATTTTATTTATTCAATTTCAATAATTTAACAGCTATTCAATTCGAATCGAATTTCTGCTAAATAATAATAAAAATAATAAAATCCCTGATGAAGTGATTTTTAATTTAAAAAATCGGAGGAAGTACTGCTGCTGTTAATTAATAAATTTAACTTTTTCCGTTTTAAACAACTTAATTTTTCCATGAATTTATGGAACTTTCTACTTATTAAAACATTAATTTTGTCAATTTTAATCACTTCATTATTTGCCGTTACAACATTTGATCAATTAGATAGTTCAGAAAAAGAAGAGACAACAGCAGCAACTAGAAGAAATAGTTTGATAAAAGAGGAGGTTAGTTTTTTAATAAGAAGAGACGGTATATTTATTTCTTCAGCCTAAGCAAGCAAGTTGTGATGTTTTTGACCCTTTTAAAGTTTTACCATCTGAGTCTGGACATTTCCAACTTGGCGGAGCTTTTCCACTGCATACAGAAGACTGTTTAACGTTAAAGCCTTCGTCTGTACAAGATGTTGTTGCAATACAATGGTCACTGGGTTTGTGATTTATTTCTACAGTTAAAAAGGGACTTTTGAGTCTCTCATTCCTTTCGTTTTCTTTTACTTTTATAGCATATTGGAATGAACAAAATGACCTAAAAAGCAGCAATTCAAGTAGAAGACCTCACATTGGGTTATTTGCTGGAGATAGTTGTTCCAGACCAAAGGAAGCTATTTCTCAATCCTTACGTTTCCTTGACGCTATTGGTTTTCATGATCCTAGTGAATGTCTATCCAACAATAAGGAAGCATTGCGGAAGAGAAATGAAGCACCCAAACTTATTGGTAGGTTTTTTTGGTGTTTTGAAATATTTCTTTCATTCAGCTGTCCTAGTCCCAAAGGACAAGGAATCCGCTACTTTTGTAGCACAAGCCATTAAACCATACAATCTACCTGTTGGTGTGTTCACTGCTTCCTCTGCTCAGGCTTTATTAGATAATGAAGTAACTGGCTTTGTTAGTACTGCACCCTTTTTGTTTGATTACGCACAAGTTTTAGCTGAATTACTTGAATTAGTTGGAGACTCTAATTTGGTTTAATTTTACATTAAATTAATTTGTTGGCAAAATGTCTTTTTAATTACTTTGTTTTCTTTGCGTCTAACACTCTCTCTTACTTTCTCTCGTTTTCGCTAGTTCTTTATTTAAACTTCTCGCGTTTATTTGGCCTTAAATTTTTAATTCTTTTTAAATTTCAGATATCAATTGTAGATTCTAATGAACATTCTTTATTATCTGACAAATTTGTAGAATTAATTCAACACTTAAACATTTCAATTGCAGAAATAATTAATTATGACCACCCAATGCTTTTGCGCACATTAAAAGAAAGTGATGCTCAAATAATTGTTTGTTCATACTCTAATGTCACTTATTCAAGTTTATTTTATTTAAAAGGTTTCTTTGGTTGACAAATACAGTCTCTTTTCTGTTCTCCAGTTAAACAAAGAATTTGCTTCAATTTCTTCTAAACTTTGGGTTGTTATAGATTGGCCTTTTAATTCCAATGATGTTGCTGAGTATATTAAACAACACAATTATTTTGATTTTGTTTCTTCTTCTTCTAATAATGCTGAAAACTTTGAGGTTTATTTTCTCCCCTTTTAATTCTTTATAAGACTCTTGGTTGAATTTTTTGAGTGTTTTAAAGTCTTAACATTTTCGTAAAATCAAAGCCTTTTTGTTACAAGTCTCAAAAACCTTTTAAAAATTTCAATTTTTAGGTGGTCTCAATTCGTCTTCAACAACGTTATTTGGCTGATTTCAACGCTTATTTTCTTCGTTTATTAGTTGCTAACCATGAACACTATTCTTTACTTAATTCTTATGTTAAAACTGTATACAATTGTAGCAAAGAAGTTAAAAAGGGAGGAAAGGTTAAAATACAGTGTGAAAAAGACCAACTTAACCCTTCAAGATTGGCTGAATTGCACAGGTTTTTCTCTTTATTCTGTTCTGTTCTGATTTTTTCTGAAAAATTCTGGTATTTTCTGATTTTGTTCTGATGTGAGATCAGAATAAAATCAGAATTCTGGTTTTATTTTATTTATTCTGATTTTGTTCTGATTTTAAAAAATTGTTCTGATTTTTTTGGTGTTCTGCTCTGATGTTCTGATCAGTTTTTCTACTCTTTTTACCTTCTATAAACACCTAATTTTCAGGCAATCATCGTCTCTGGAGTCTATTATCCCGTTAATTTTTGCATTAGCCAGAGCAGCACAACGCATAAATACAAACTTGGAATTAAATAAAAAATGGTATAATTTTTGTTTATTTTTTTCTTTTAATTTTTTAAAAATTTTCTAATTTAATTTTAAAAAATTTTTAAGTAAATTACCTTCTCCCTCTTGCTTTGACTCTATTCGAAGTGAATTACTTCAATTACAACCTTTAGATAGTACTCAAACGTCCCAACTTGGAATTAGACTACCTCCAGGTTTTGGAGAACAACTAAAGGAAATGCGCTTTTTTAAGCCTTTAATAGGCGATTTAATTCAAATGGAAGGAATTACGTTAGAGGCTGTGTTTCGTGACCGTTCTGGTTCTAAAAATACAAATATTTACAAGTCAGAATTTTTATTGTATTTTATTAGACGTTAATGTTAGACAGTAATAGAAATAGTGTATAATAATGAGAGACAGGCGTTTATCTAAAATCAGAATTATTGTATTTTTCAAGTTTATTTTTAAGTTTTAGAATTATTGTATTTTTCAAGTTTATTTTTAAGTTTTAGAATTATTGTATGTTCCAAGTTTATTTTTAAGTTTTAGAATTATTGTATGTTCCAAGTTTTATTTTGTAAGAGTTACTGTATTTCTTTTTTCTCTTTATTATCTCTAACTATTTTCTTTTAGGTTAATAGAGTACAAAACAGGAGCTACCAAAACTGTACGTAAATTCCAATTACCGTCACATCTTTCTAATCTGCGTTCTCATTGTATAAATAGGTTTATTTATATTCTTTAAAAATTAAAAGTTTATTTTTTAAAGACCTTATTGCTCTGGAAAATGTCAATCAGTCAATCAACGTTCAGAAGACCAAACATTTCTCAGTCTACTTCCACAAAATTCTCCTCTCTATATTGCTGCACTTTTTGACTTTCAACACGGAACAGATTGTAATATTTTAAGAAGGGATAATTTGGGAGCAGTTTCTCTTCCTTTGGCATTTTTACATGCGGTTAATTTTATTAAATTATGTTTTTCTTTAAAAAGACCTTTTTTAGATATCCACATTTAATGCAGATTTTTCCCCAAAATCTGGCATTTTTGTTGGAGATGACTCAATTGCAGGCATTGGTGCATTATTAATTGATACCTGTTCTAATACGCGTAATTTAATGGAATTTTTAATTGACTCAGAGCGTAATTGCTACAAGTTTTCCCAAGTTGAACGAAATTGGACAATTACAGATAAAGCTACCATAGGTTTATTAATTTAATAATGGATGGGGTTTAATGCTGAGTACACTGGGGAAAAATTAAAATGTTTATTTTTGTTCTAAAGGTTACATTTATGGCTCTGAAGAAGAAATTGGAACAGCTCAGGAAGGAATTTTTGATGCTTTATTTTCTGACTCAACATTCCCTCCATTGCTAACTGTTGGACAAACACAAAAAATTTACAATAATAAAAAACAAACAAAATCAAACCTTTTTGAAGACGTTGAAAATACAAAAGAACAAACATTTTTCCATCTAGGACCGAGCCATAAAGACACTGCTATTGCATTAACAAAGTTTTTAAATAGAATGCATTGGACATATGTTAATGTTGTAGTTGATAAAACTGTAAGTTTTATTTAATATTATTGTAAATAGAAAAACTTGTTTTACAAATTGTTTTGAAGCGCAGGCTTAAGAATAAGTTGTAAACAAAAACATGTTTTGTAAAAATAAGTTGAAGTAAAATAAGTTGTAAAAAACAAGTTGTAAAAATAAGTTGTAAAAAACAAGTTGTAAAAAACAAGTTGTAAAAAACAAGTTGTAAAAATAAGTTGTAAAAAACAAGTTGTAAAAAACAAGTTGTAAAAAACAAGTTGTAAAAATAGGTTGTAAAAATATGTTGTAAGAACAGGTTGTAAAAATAGGTTGTAAAAATTAATGTAAAATAAACCTGTTCCCAAAACAAGTTGGAAAAACAAGTTTATTAAAAATTTCTTTTTTTCTCTTCCTATAGGATTCTACTTCACTCTCTATGTATAATCAATTTATGTTTATATCCACTGGTATATGCACTTCTGATGTTATTTACATCGGTGACAAACATGTTAAAGATTCAGAAAACTTTCAAACATTTACAAAACAAAAAAGACACGACGCAACAACTAAAAGAAAACAAAGCGTCATACCCTTTCAAACTGCAAATGTAACGCTTGTTTTTAGTAGAGCAAAACAGGTTTATTATTTATTCTATTTATTTTATTTAAATATATTTAGGCAGCAGATTTTATGAGTACTCGACTTCGCGATGAATTTATGGCCTCTGGAGTTAATTCAAAAAATGTTCATATAATGATTGGGGAAGCACACGATTTTTACCTTAAAGATCCAACAAATTTGGTTCAATATACAGGCACAATTTCCTTCCAGGCAAAGGTTTAAAAATTAGTTTTAATTAAATTAATATTTCCTTTCAATTTTAAGGACCTGACAACACCAGAATTTCATAGCTGGATTCGTTCTATTACTCCATTAAATTTACCTGAGGTTTGGTACTGGCGTTATATAGAAGAAAATTGGCAATGTGCACTGTAATTGATTTAACTTTTAAATTTTTTAATTTTATTTGAATAGTTCTCGTATTAATAAAGAAAGATTTAATGGACGTTTTTGTACTGGAGAAGAATTATTGGATGTTAATGGAATGGGTCGTCTTACAAATGCGGGCTATTTGAGTAGAGGTGTGCAAAAACTTCTCTTATCTGTTGATCTTACCTTTAAAAAGTAAAAATTTTGTTTATTTTTAATTAATTTTGTTTTCCTCAGACTTTGCCCTAATTTTGTAAAACCGTTGGTTTGCAGTGAATTTAATAAAAATGGACGCAAAATGGTTAGAAATACGTTCGCTCAACTAATTAAAAAAGAGCCTGCGGAATATGAAATTTATCAACTTATTCCTACTGGAGATGAGGGTAAATAAATATTTAAAACAATTAAAAACAAACTTGGGTTAATTAAGTTTAGAGAAAAATGGTTAGAGAAAATAAAGTTTTAAAGTTGTAAGTTTATAAATGTAAAAACTATTGTAAAACAAGTTTTAAGATGTTTGTAAAAACCTCAAGTTTGTAAGTCAAGTTTTAAAGAACAAGTTTTAAAAACAAGTTCTAAAGAATTTAAGTTAATTTAAAAAAACTTTTAATTTGTAAAAAACACAAGTTTTACAATAATTGTAAAATAATTGTAAAATAATGCTTCAACTTTTACAATTTTAAAGGCAATTTTGCATACAAAATATTTGCAAATTATTCGTCTTCAACTCAAGAATCTTCACATTTTGACCAATTCCATTTTATATCTGAATACAGACCTTATTTAAAAAATTCAGAAGAAATAGGCGAAGATGGGGAAGAATTACATTTATTGCCTCCAATTGTGTCGAGATGTCGTGCTCCTTTCTGTAAATGTCCGAGGTAAATGAATTAATTAGATTTAATTAAAATTAATTTTCCCTTTAAGACAACCATCTGATGACGATTCCGATATTAATTTACATCATAATACCTTCACAAATCCTTACATAAGAAGAGAACCTGCAAAGCCAATATCTAATGGAAATGAAGAAGAATTATTACTGGTTTATGATGGGTCTAATTTTCCCGTTAGTTTTATTTGTTTTTCGACTAATTTTTAATTTAATAAAATAGGAAATTCAACAATTAAATGAATTTACAATTTCACAAGAATTAAATGAAGCGCTTAGAATTGTATTTTTTGTTTTGAGCGCTCTCCTCTGTGTTTTAACAATCTCAACATTGTTGTTAATTTTAATTAAAATGTATCAGAGAACAATAAAAGGACATCAATCACTTGGGATTCTGTTACTCTGTGGAATTTGTTGTCTTTATGCTACAGGATTTCTATTTTCTAGTATACCCAATAATTTGGTATGTTTTTAAGCATGTTTTACAATTAATTGTAAAAATAAGTTGTAAAATCAAGTTTTAAAAAATAGTGAGGAAAGACTAAGTTTTAAATGTTTTGAATAATGTTTGTAAAATACAAAACTTGAAAAATACAGTTTTGTAAAAACAAGTTGGAAAATACAGTTTTGTAAACTTTTGTAAAAACAAGTTGGAAAATACAGTTTTGTAAACTTTTGTAAAATATTTACCATTTTGTAAATTCTCTAACACTTAAAGCATTTTTCTTCTATAGATCTGTCATCTTCGAATCTCTGCACACTCTCTCGCCCATACTCTTTGTTTTGGTGTAATTGTAGTAAAAGCGTTACAATTAAAAAATGCTGAAACTTTAGCAATTACTTCAAAACAACACATTAGTTATTGGAATTATTGGCTTCTTCTAGCTTTTATTTTTTCTGTTCAATTTGTTATTTGTATGAAATGGTTTTTAATTGAGCCTTTAGAATATTTAATTGGTTCGAAACAACAAAATATTCATTTAAAGTAAATTTCTTTATTTAATTTCTTTTTAAATTTTTAAGCATTAAAAATAATGACTTGGAAATACAAAAACAGCATACATTAAATCCTCTTCTTTTATGTTCATATTCTTCGCCAAACTTTTTACTTGCACAAATCTACACTTTTTTCCTTCTACTTCTAGCTCTGTTGCTGAGTTCAAAAAATAGGTGTATAAAAAGAAACTATAAAGAAGCAAAATGGTTGTTTATTACATCATTAAGGTAAAAGAGATTTTAAGTTTTACAAAAGAAAGAAAAACAAATTGAAAAACAAGTTGGAAAAATAAACATTAAAACATGTTGTTTTAAACTTAAAATGTTTACAAAACTTGATTTTCTTTCAAAACAAGTTGTAAAAACTTTAAACGCACGCACTGAATTGTAAAACAAGTTGGTTGTAATTTTTCCCTTTTTAAAGTTGTACTATAATTCTCTGCTTATGGGCTGTAAGCCATGTTTTAATCAGCCCTGTTTATTTGGATTTTACAACAATTATAGAATTACAATTGACTGCAACATTGTTGTTAATATTTATATTTGGTCCAAAGTTATATGTTCTTCTTTTTTACAAACCTGTTGTTGTTGAATGTTTTTATAATGGTGGTGGTGGGGTTAGAGATAGTGGGGGTTCAAGTTTAACTAGTAATAAAACAACAACAAACATTTGTACTGCTAATAGTGATATTTTTGATGATGGTTAGCTCTTCTATTTTTTATTTAAAATTAAATTAATTTAATTTTTAGAATGGAATAATCCCCGTTCTTCATCTGTTGTAACCTCAGTTTCACCAACCCTCTCAACGGCTAGCAATGCTGGAAGAAGTAATGACGACGATAATAAGGAAAAAGATGCTTCAATAAATACTACACATTTTAATGGAATGACTTTACACGATAATGAGGTTTTTAGCTAACTTTATTATTTAAATAAACTTAAAAAAGGCCGCATTTCAAACAATTTTGCGTAAAAAGAGCAACAATAATTCAAACAAAGTTTTACAAAACAATAATAAAGCGTTACAAACATGCCCAAAAACATCAAAAATGTCTAATAAAAACATAGCAAAATGAGAGAGAGAAAAACAATAAAAACAAACATAAATAATTCCCAGTAAATAAAGAGTTTAAAATATAAATATGTAAGAAATAGTATATAAAAAGAAGAGAGACAGTAAATATATTTTTTTTATTTGTATAAAATTGGTTTAAAAAAAATTAAAAAATATTTTTAAAAATTTTATTTAAATTTTAATATTCTTTATTTAATTAAATTTTATCTATTTAAAGCACGGGTTCTTTTGTGGAAGAAAATGACCTAGATAAGTAGATAAAATCTAGAGAAAAAATTGATTTTTTTTAATCTAATTTTCTCGTCTGAAAAATGATATCTTTTCTTTTTTTAAATAATGTTGAAAGCTTGACATTTGAGTCTAAATTTTATAATAAATTAATAAGAATTTTATTTAGAAAAGGAGAAAAAGCCTAGACTCTAACATACTCAATATTTTGACGCTTATTTTCCTTTTCCTTGTGTAGTCCATGTATTCGCGAAAGCGAAAGTCGCTAAACGTTTTCCTCCTTTTTGTACTCTTGCCTGCGGAAAGCAGAGTATTCGCAAGACAAAAAATAATCGCGAGAGCGAAATAGTCTGCTAAATACAAAGACTAGAGAAACAAAGAGTTCTAATTTCTTGGGATTCTCTCTATCACTTTTTCTAATCCACATTTCATTTTTTGTGTTTAGTTTTAATTAGTTCTTTTTAATGATTATGCAACAACAATCTCAGCAAGAGCCTGGTAGTACTTGTAACATATTGACAGAACAAATTAAACCTTCATGGAGACGTTTTATTAACCCTGAAGATCCTGAATCAAAATTTCCAGTTTTTCGAGTGTTTGGTGTCTGCGAGGAGTTTCCTCAAGTTTGTTAATTATTTAAGGAGAAAGAAAGTTTATATTTTCTTGAAGGGGTTTACTAGTTTAAGCTTTATTCTTTAAACTTTTGATGCTTAAGGAAAATAAGGGGAAGACATTTTGTCCTATTTTAAATTCCTTTGTTGTTGAAACAGTTTTCGATTGTTTATGTTTAACTAACTTATTGGGTGATACTTTTAACAAAATGGCTTGTTGTCTGGCTCATATCTTTGTCCAAAAAATGTCTCTGAACCGTTAGGTGTTTGTACGTTGGGTGTTTTTAGTTATTTTTTAAAGGACAAAATGCCCACTTTTCTATTTTCTGTTTAAAATAGTGTTTCTAATGTGTAAACCTTTATTATTTTTCAGTTTAATATCTCATCTGTTCAAGACCCTCGTCGACCTCCTGACCCTCGCAAAATTGTTAAATTTTTGGTTTGTGACCTTCCTGTACCTGAGTTTGAGGTTTCTTTGACTTTTAATTATTTTTCTAATGTTTTAAACTCTTAGCTTGATGACGAATACTGCGCTATTCCACCTAATCGTGAAGTATCGCTTGTTGGTCTTAACGATAATATTGACGAAAAATTTCTTTTACAGCTTTGCAAGTAAATAAAGTCTTTTTGTCTTTTTAATTTAATTAATTGGTGTAGTTAATTGAAAGGATGGGTTAATTTTTAAATTTCTTGGGACTTGGTTCTTTTAGTAATAATTTTTAGAAATTTAATTTTTCCTATTAATTATTCTAGTTTCCAAATTGAATAGAAAAGGAAATTTCTCGGTAGTTTAATTGCTTCTTTTACGACAATAAAAAATTTTTTAAAGACTTTTTTTGATGTTTTTCGGAGTGAAGATGTTTTAAAATTCATTTAAAATTTCTGTTATTTTTTAATTAATTAATTAATTTTTTACAAAGAAAAATAACTCATTCTTCATTATCATCAACTGTAAATTCTTCAACAAATCTCATACAACCACTTCAAAATAATAATAATAATGAAGGAAAAGGACTAGGAGAAGAAGAAGAACCTTCTTCTTCAATTTTAACACAATTTTCTGCTCTTGGAATTGATCCTATCCAAATAAACATTTTGAGACATCCAACAACTGAAAGACATTTAGGAATGGCTTTAATTGATTTTGCTTCTCGTAAGGATGGAAAGGTTTAAATTTTGTTGGTTTAACATTTTTGGAGTTTATTTACCTTTTTTTATTAATTTTTCTTTTAAAGTTATTTATTCATCGATATCATGGGCGTCCTATGATGGGAAGAGAAGTTCAATGTTTCTTTGACCCTTTTGGTTTTTTTTCATTTTAATTTTTTTAAATAAATTTTTTTCTTTTAAAGTTTATAAACTTGGAGAGCTGTACAAATTACGTGTGGGCACAGAATTGGATTTGCCTGCCCGTTATAGACATATTTTTAATGAAAGGACGATTCTACATATTCGTTCACTGTTGGCAGAAAAATATAAAAATGAGGCTAAAATTGGAGTTGGAGAAGATAAATCTTTAGGTTTTCTTTTTTTAATTTTATGGGAGAATATACAATAATTTGGAATTTTTTAAATTATTTTTACCTGTCGAAAGTTTTAATTAATCAAAATTTTTAATATTTTTCTTTTTAAAGAAAACGGTCTTTCAACAAAAGAGCAAAATTTGTCTGCTAAAAAGTCTACAAATAATAATGGCTTAAAAAATGTGAAACATAAAGAGGTTGCTTTTGTTTAATTTCTAGAAAAAGATTAAAAAATTTTTTTAGCATCGTCGCGCTGTTAAAGAAGAGGTAAAGACACCGCCACCTATTTCTCAAGACACTTCTCTATCAAATGTACCAAAAAATAATTTAAATGAACCTTCAAGTTTAACACCAAGTTTGCCTTTTTTTTTGTCTGTTCTTTTTAATTATTTTAATTTTAAAGAAATGGAAGCACCTTCTTCTTCTGATGAGCATTTTTGTGTTGACAAAACTGTTCTAAACTTGAGGTTTTTTTTTAATTTTATTTTTTAAAATTTATTTTTCAAAATTAGCTCTTGTGTTAACAACGCAGCTAATTCAACGACTACACCCACAAAATCACTTGATTCTTCGAACCAACAAAGTTTGTTGTTTCCTTCAATGAGACATCTTTCATCTCCCCCACCTCCGTCTTCTTCTGTTTCTTCTGCTAGTCTTTCATATCTTCCACCTATTGCCTTGGTTACTCCAAAGAAGATGGCGGACAATAAAATTGTGATCTTAGAACATGAACCTCAATTTCAAAATATTAATGAAAATTCTAGTAATTTGACTGGTCAACAAGAGGTTTTCTTTTTTAGTTTTTTGGGGTCTTTTTTGAATTAAGAAAATTATTTAAATTAATTTTCTTTTTTTAGACGCAACCTTTTTCTTCCCCTACCCCTTTCCATCAACCTTCACTTGAATCTAGATTAGCTGCCCTTCTTACCCGTCGTTCCACTACCTTAATTAATTCAACAAAATCGACTGATATTAATGAGGAATCTTTCGCTTTACTTGATGTGGAAAAGGATAAATCTCCTAAAGAGGAGGAAAAGGCATTAAAATGTTCAATTATTGAACAACCAGTTACTCTTAAGGTTTAAAAATTTTTATTTTATTTAACTTTATTTTTCTTGTTTTTGACGTCTCCTTGTTCTGATACTGCAAATAATGCTTCCTCTTCGTCTACCGCCTCTTCTTCATCCGCTCAAGTTTCCAAATCTCGTGATTATAATGGACAAAATAACGAAAATTTAAAGGTTTTATAAAGTCTTTTTTTAATTTAATTAAAAATTAAAAGACAAGTGAACGTCCTTCCCCTTCTTCCAATTTTCATGACGACGAATTTTGTCAAAATGGTTTTGATAAATGGAAGAATAAAGCAAATAATTATAATAACAATAGAGATAGACGTGATGAAAGAGGAAGAAGTTGGAATAATCGGGAAAACAAGGTTTTTTATTCTTCCCTTTATTTACAAAAATGGACCAAAAAAAGGTTAGATAAGGACAGTCAAATAGCTAAAAGCTTTATTTATTTATTTTGAAAGTTATAGTCCTTAAAGATTTTTTAAAATTACATTTTAATTAAATTTATAATTTTGGTATTACCTGTCGTCCATTGACCTTTTTTTTTTTGTAAGTGAAGAGTAATTAAAGAAAGAAGCTTATTTTTTAATGGGGAACTACCCTTTTTATTTTTTTAATTTTTTAAAATTTTTTAAGGATCGAAACTATGAAAAACGTTTTAATACAAATCGTCCACCTTACAGAAATTACCAGAACAATAACCACAAAAATTATTCAAATAATAATAATAATTGTCATTTTAATCAACAACAAAGATCGTTTAATAGTAGACACGAAATGCCTGGAAGATTTAATAATAATAATAATTTTTCTTCAAATAATCAATTTTATGAAAATAATGTTGGTTATAGAAGGCACCCACAACCTTTATTTTCTTCAAGGTTTTTTTTAAAGTTGAAAGTTTTAATTAAACTTTGTGTTATTTTGTAGAATGAACAACGGACGTTTTCCAATCAGACCGCTCCCTCCTCCTCCTTTTATTAAGGAAACTGCTGATCTGTTGGGGTTTGGACCTTCTCAAGTATTTGATAATAATAATAAATATCAAATTGAATATCCTAGAAGAAGAAACGTTGAAAGGGTTTTTTTTTAATTAAATTTAATTTATTTATTTAATTAAAAGGATAAATTTTCTATAACAATGCAGTACACTTTAAATGCATTAAATTCAATGCTTTCTCTTGCTGTAAAGCAAGATATTGATAGAAGAGTAGAAACTGAAGCATTAAAAATTTTGGATAGATTGTATCAGGAGAGGGTTGAGGTTTTCTTTTTAATTTAATTGAAAGGCTGTTTTTTATTAATAAATTAATTAGTTTTTTTTTAATTAATTAATTGTTTTAAAATTAATTAATTTACTTTTTTAAAATTAATTAATTAATTTATTTATTTTTGTTTAGGAAGCAAATAAACGCCAACAAATTTCTGATGAAAACGAAAATAATTTAAATTTACAAAATTCCCTAAATATTGACCAAGGAGACGGACAAAAACGTTCGGCATTACAAACAATAAGAAATGTAGGAAATAATTTGTTGGATCAATTATTTAGTTTTGATAATGTTGGAAGTTGTGAACAAGGTTTTTTTTTTAATTATTTTATTTGTAAGAATTTTAAAATTAAAAGGTTATATTGGTTCAACACTTATTTTTAATTTGGATCAAAAAACGGGTTTATTTGGTATTTCACATTCTGCTAGAATTACGTCTTTGCCTCGAATTCGAAGAGTATATTTAATTTTTTAATTTTATTTTATTTATTGTTTAGAAACCTAAACCTTTATCTTCTCCTAAACCTTCACCAATTAAAAAAGCCTCAAACCGTAAGAGAATAAATAAAGAAAGCAGTGAAGTAATTGAAAGTGGTGGCCCAAAGCATAAACGTTTACGTCTTTTATCGAATGAAGAAGAAGAGGAAGACGAAGATAATTATGTCAAAATTAGAGCTAGAACGTAATGAAAACTTTTTAATTTAATCCTTTTAAAGTTGTTTAATCCTTTTAAAGTTGTTTAATAATTTTCTCTTCTTTTTTAGGACCAGTATTTGTTCAACTTCTTCTATTTCTTCTTCTCGTTCTTCCTCCATTGCTGCTTCGGCTTCTTCTCGTTCTGTTTCTCCTATTCCGTCTTCAATAAAAGATGAATCTTCAGAAGAAGAAGAGGAAGAAGATGATCAACAAACATCGTCAATAATTACTTGTGAACCTGAGCAACTAGAAGAAGGAGAAATTAAACAAATTGAAGACGAAGATGATGTTCATAAGAAGAAAAAAGAACAAACAGTGGATGGAGTTGGATTAATTGAAGCTAAAGCAGAAGAGTGTGGTAGTGCTGATAAGTCAACTGAAAGGTTTGTTTAATTTTTTATTTTAAGTTTGTTAAGTTTTTTAAAGGGGGGACTAAATAAAGTATAAAAAGGGGAAGAAATGATTAAAAATAAATCATTCTTTTTTCTTTTTCGTCCTCTCCTTTTTTTTTCTTTTATTTTCTCCTTTTCTTAAAATGATTCTTTCTTCTCGTCAGCACCTTTTTAGGTAAAAAACACAGATTTTTTTGAAGTAATTTTTTAATTAATTTTTAATTAAGGTCTGCGAGAATGAGGACATTAACATCACTGTCTCTTGACCTTACTTTGGAGGAATCAATTAATGAAATGGACAATAACGGAATTAATGAATCCACTGGATGCGCGAGATTTGTTACATATCAGGGCTACCGAAAGCTGAAGGATGAGAATTTCAACAGGTTTTTTAAAGTTAAAGCTCCCGTGCTGCGGAAAGGACGGTTCATTGCCACCTGTTTAAGTGGAGATTGGGGTTTTTTTTAATTTAATTTTTTGTTTAGCCCCCTCAGGCTTTAGTTTTTAATGTAAAAGGGAACTCTAATAATGCGTAAAAGAAAGAGTTGGAGCAGAAACATGTCTCACAAGTTTCTTTAAATATTATTGGTTGTTGAACTGTCCTTTACACTCTTATGTATTAAACTGGAATATAATTAATTTAATTTAAGTACAAAAAAGCAAAACCACAATTCTCTTCATATTCCTATTCAAAAACATTTACCTAATACAACAGAAGAAGAAGAAAAAGGAAAAGAAGAAGAAGATGTACTTTTTACTTCTCCGGAAAATAAAAAGTCTTCTTTACCTTCAAAAAAGAAAAAAAGGTTTATTTTAATTTTGAAATAAATTTAAAAAAATTATTCTAAAAGACATGGTAGTGGATTACAACAACATTTTTCTTCTTCGTCTTTTAAAGATTCTAATAATGAATGGCCAAGTACAATAGCTGTTAGTCGTTTGCAAAAATGTTCTCCAATCTCTACCCGTTCTTGGCCTAAACGTTCGGTTGATGAAGAAAAGGAATTGATTTTTTCGTTTGAAAAGGTTTTTTAATTTAATTTTTATTTTTTCTTTTTGGACCCGATTTTTTATTAATATTAATTTATATGGGCAAAAAACAAAAGGAAAAAATTGTGGCTTAAAATTAATTTTTTTAAGTTTGGCTTTATCCCCTTTTTTGCCTTTTTTTTTTATTTACTCCTTTAAATAATTATTATTATTTTTTTCTTTTAAAGGAAGGCTTAGCTTTAGAAGAAATTGCTTATTTAAGAATGGTTGTTTTATTGCTAGGAGATGATTTTATTCTTGAAAATAAAATTTGTAACAATTCTATGAATAATGTGTTTCGTTATAAACGTGGATTTCCTCTTCTTAAATGGGTAGAACCTGAAGATGCTTTGGAAATTGAACCTCCAATGGTAAGTGAAAAAAAGAATTAATTAATTTTTGTTTTTTTAGCCCGTTTGTTGGCAACCTTGTAAAGCTCCGAATAAATTTTATTTTTACAATGACACTGAACTAGAAGGAATTATTCCAAATTTAAGCGGTTGTGCACGTACTGAAGGAAATTATATTCGAAAAAAAGATCGACATAAAATGGTTTGATTTTTATTTTTTTTATTTTATTTTAATTTTATTATTTTTTAATTTTATTATTTTTTAATTTTATTATTTTTTTTTATTTAATTTTTTTTTAATTTAATTTTTTTTTAAATTAATTTTTTTTTTAAATTAATTTTTTTTAAATTAATTTTTTTTAAATTAATTTTTTTTAAATTAATTTTTTTAATTTAATTTTTTTTTTATTTAATTTTTTTTAAATTTAATTTTTTTTTAAATTAATTTTTTTTTTAAATTAATTTTTTTTAAATTAATTTTTTTTAATTTAATTTTTTTTTTATTTAATTTTTTTTTATTTAATTTTTTTAAATTAATTTTTTTTAATTTAATTTTTTTTTTAATAACATTATTTTTTAATTTAAAAAAAATTTTTTTAGGAGCAAATTAAAACGGGTTCAAATACAAGACATACATTAATGCGTAGAGCAACTACTATACCTAATAATAATAATAATACCTCACAAATATCAGAACCTCATCTTTTAAAGACTACAATTAGCACACAAGTAACCACTTTTATTTAAATACAATAATTATTTTTTAGGATGAAATTGTTGCACGTCATGTTAGTCAAGCTTTAAAGAGTGAAAGGGCAATTAGTGAGTTTTTTTTTAAATTAATTCTGATTTTTTAAAAATTAATTCTGATTTTTTAAAAATTAATTCTGATTTTTTAAAAATTAATTCTGATTTTTTAAAAATTAATTCTGATTTTTTAAAAATTAATTCTGATTTTTTAAAAATTAATTCTGATTTTTTAAAAATTAATTCTGATTTTTTAAAAATTAATTCTGATTTTTTAAAAATTAATTCTGATTTTAATAAAAAGTTCGTTCAATGGGTAATTCATTATTTTCAAACTCCTCTTCTTCAAATAATCTAAATTCATTGAATAAAAATTGTAACAACAATAATTCTTCACAAAATCAACAAAATCAAGACTCTCCAACAACATTAGATGAACCTTGTTCTTCTAATAATATTTTAACAACAACAAATTCTTTTGTTAATTCTTTACGTGGAAATCAACTTAAGGTAGGCTAAAGGGAATTTTTTAATTTTATTTAATTTTGTGCTTTTTTGTTTCTTTTTTTGCTTTTTTTGCTTCATTAAAGGGTTAAAAATTTATTTAGTTAAGTCTTATTAAATTTAAATTTTTTTATTTTGTGAATATCTCAAATTAAGGTAATTTAATATATTGTTTAGTGACTACTTTTGTTTAGTTTTAACCCACAATTTTTGTTTAAAGTTTTATTTTTTGTTTGTTTAGAGCTCATTGAAAGTTGTTTAAATCGAAAATATCAAAATTGTTTAATTTTTATTTTTTTTTTAATTACTGACAATGAGCTTTAAATCTATTTTGACTTCAGGGTTGCCATGTTGTTTAGTTCACTTTAGGAAATTAAAAAAAATTATTTCTGTTTGTTCCTCATTCTGTTTTACTGATTATTCTGATTTTTAAAATTTAATTTGTCTATTTTCTAATTTTTTAAAATAATTTGATTTATTTTTTATTCTGATCTTTTTAAAATTAATTTTCTGATTTTAAAATATTGTTTCTATAATATTCCGATTTTTAAAATAGTCTAATGTTTTTAAAATATTCTGATTGTTGTATTTTCCTCTTATTAGTTTAATTGGCAACCCTGTTATTTATTAATCATTATTTAAACATTTAAATATTTGTTTAATAATTGTATATATTTATACCTAATCTATTTAATTATAATAATAGACTTTTGCTCACGGAACAAACGAAACGTTTAAACCAAAAACAGAAGAAAATGAAAAAGAAGTTATGCCCAAAAATTGCCAAAATTTGTTAAAAAGAAGAAAAGGACGTTCAGCAATTAAACAAAATAATAAAATTAATGAGGATGATTTAATTGGATATTCTATTCCAATAAAAAAAAGTCGTTATTTACTAAACTGTTTTTCTTCTTCATCTACAAAAAATAATAGTGGTGGTGGTGGTGAGGGTAATAATAATAATAATTGTGGTGTTTCTGGTGGTTCTTCTACTGCTACTGCTTCTTCTGTTGGAAAAATAAATAAAAATAATATTATTGGTGATGAGGTGGTGTTGGTACAAAATAATAATAATACTATTATTAATGATAGTAATAATAATTTCTGTTCAAAGGAGTCTAGATCTTGTGTTGATTCAAAGGTTTTCTTTTCTCTTCTTTATTGTTGTTTTTTTATTTTCTGCTTTTTTTCGGTTTCTTTTTTGTTTAATTTTTTTTATTTAAGTATTTTTTAATTTAATTTTTTTCAGTATCGAAGCAAAATGATTAAATTTGCACGTTCTCGTATTCATGGATGGGGACTCTTCTCTTTGGTATTTTTTAAAATAATATTCTGAAGAAAATGTTTTTTTTATAAATACTAGAATATTTTTTAACGATAAAATAGAAAGTTCATTGGTGGTAGAGTGGTTTAGTCGTTAACTTTGCATTTAGGGAAGGCGCGGGTTCGGTACCCATGGAGTGTATATTTACCCTAAATAATGTTTAGATTATTTTAATAGTGGAAATAAATTTTATAATTTTCTAAAAATTATTTTTATTTATTTTTAGGAGTCAATAGCTCCAGACGAAATGATTGTTGAATACATTGGTGAAAAGATTCGTCCAGAAGTTGCAAATACACGTGAATTGGCTTATGAAAAACAAGGAATTGGTTCTTCTTATTTGTTTAGAATAGATGAAAATGTTGTGAGTTTTTTTGAACATTTTTTCCTTTAAAAATATTCCTTAACAAAATAAAAGGTCATTGACGCAACCAAAAAAGGCAATTTTGCACGTTTTATAAATCACTCTTGCCAACCTAATTGCTATGCTAAAGTCTTGACTGTTTTGGGTGAAAAGAGGATTGTAATTTACAGCAAACGTTTTATTCAGAAGGGAGAAGAAATTACGGTTTGTGAATTTTTTTAAGTAAAAAAAGGGACATTTGTCCATTTCAAGTAAACTGACATTTGGTCACCTTTTAGGAAAAAAGACATTTGGCCAAAAAAAATTTATTTTTAAATTTTTAGTATGACTATAAATTTCCCATCGAGGATGTAAAGATTCCTTGCCTTTGTGGTGCCTCCCAATGTCGTGGATACCTCAACTGATATAAATACTACATATAAATGTGTATATTTTTATAAATAACCATTGGGTTTTTTTTTGTTTTTATCTATTTATTATCGTTTTGTCTGTTTAATCATCGATTGATTTTTTAATTTTTTTTTCTCGGTGCCTAAAAATTTAAAGGGGAAAAATATTGGTACGAATAAGTAATGAAATTCTCTTGTTTTAAAAAAGAGTACAGTTGAGTCTCAAACGTTTAATAAATTACACGGCCGATTGGACGCAATCTAAGGACAGTTAATTGGTCGCGATTAAATAGCCTTTCCCCAGTTTCAAATAAAATATAGTCTGAGACTCAACTGTCCAACTGTAAAAAACTGCCAATTTTTTTCTCTCTTCCGCCTTCTTTCTCTCTCTCATTTTAGAATGTTTTTTTTATTATTGTATTATTTTTTCTCATTATAATTTTTTGGTTTATGTTTTTTTTTAATTGTAAAAAGCCAAAATTTAACAATTATGAATCTTTGTTTTTTTTCAAATTTATAATTCATTTAAAATTAAAAAAAATTTTTTTTTAAATTTTGTGTTTTATTTAAATCCATTTTTTGAATTATTTAAAATATCTAATTTAATTTAAAATTCTTTTTCTTTTTTTAATGCTTTATTAGCTGTGCTTTTTCAATTAAAATGGTTGAGGTTTTTTTTTAATTATTTAAATAAATTATTTAAATTTTTTAGAAGCGTTGTGAACTTCTTTTTTGTAGCAACTGTTCCCTTGGGAATTTTGATGAGACAATTGAGATGAGGAGAGAAGGGAGTATTTACTCAAGGTTTTAATTTAAAATTTATTTTGTTAATTTGGATAGGTATTGGTCCTTTTTTTAAAGTAAAAGTCCGCAAAAAAATGTCCGCAAAAAATGTCCGCATTTTTTTAAAAGACTGACTGACTAAGGAAAAAGGGTTAATAAATTAGATTAAATTGAAAACTCGTTTCTTTAAAGAATATTGGGGGATAATAGAATATTTTGTGGACTTTGTCTTAAGAAGGAAAAGTTCCGAAAGATTTACTTAAAAAGGATTAAAATATTACGAAAAGTATCCGTTCTTATTAGCAGTTTTGTTCCTTTATTAATTTATTTTTAAACTTTATTCCTATCATAATCATCAATTTCTTGTTCCCATATATAGTCAGCAACCATAGCAGCATGATCTGAAGGCCATTCTTCAATTTGTAAATTTTTGTCCTGTGGGTATGAAAATGAAGTCAGTGGAATTAATTGTGATCCTTGATAGAAAATGAAGTCAATGCGATCTGCTGGTTCGTCTTTGTCTGCTCTGCTGGGATTAAAAGGCCATGATATACCTGTTTAGAGAAAGGTGGGTGAAAGTAATTTTATTAATTTATTCTGATTTTTAATTTCTGATTTTTGTTCTGATTTTATTCTGAAGTTGTTCTGATTTTTATTCTGATTTTTTCTGAATTTGTTCTGATTTTTATTCTGATTTTTGTTCTGATTTTATTCTGAAGTTGTTCTGATTTTTATTCTGATTTTTTCTGAATTTGTTCTGATTTTTATTCTGATTTTTGTTCTGATTTTATTCTGAAGTTGTTCTGATTTTTATTCTGATTTTTAATTTCTGATTTTTGTTCTGATTTTATTCTGAAGTTGTTCTGATTTTTATTCTGATTTTTGTTCTGATTTTTTAAATTTTATTCTGGTTTTATTTCAATCCTTTTATTAAACTATTTAACCTGGTTCTTCCACTGGGTCGTTGTTTAAAGCTCGGAAAGTGTCTATAAACCCCAATACAGTCATAAGTTTAGTCACTGGCCATTCAATAATTCGTCCATAGTGTTTATCTCTTTATAATTAAACAATTAATTTTTTAATTAATTTTACTTTGTTTCTTCAATCCAATCATAGTCTGATGGAGTATTAAAATCACCAATTAACAACACAGGTTCTGATGTTGTTTTGCTTCTGTTCAACCAATTTTGGAATTGTTGTTCAGAGAATAGTTGTACAAGTTCTCCAATACGTCCTTAAAATTGTATTAATTTAAATACCAAGTGGAGACTCTAATGTCTTCTATTTTCTTCTAGACTCTAATGTCTTTTTATTTTTCTTTTATTCTCAGCTAGACTCTAGTGCCTTTTATTTTCAATTAGACTCTAGTGTCCTTTATTTTTTGATTGTGAGTTGTCTCTAGCATCTAATACATTATTACCTGTCTCTTTCTCGTATACATCCTCAAAAGACATTTTTGGATTATCTCTAATAGCTTCTGGGCCGTAATCAAGTGTATTCAAATGTAGGGATAATAGATTCAATCGCCACCCATTTAATTCGAAAGATGCACCTGTCCCTGCTATATTACATGCATCATCAAAATATTCAACAAACTTTAAAAATTAATTAATTTTAATTAATTAAATTTGATTAATTTTACCTTTAATTTGCTTAATATAGCAGTGTCAGTATAAATGCATTTACGTTCTACTGCTTTCCATTGTTGTTTATTTGAAGAAATATTTTGTAATTTATTTAAATGATTGGCTATTATATTAGCTTCATAACCAAGGAGAACTTCCTTTATTTTTAATTTTATTCTGATTTTTAATTTTATTCTGATTTTTAGTTTTGTTCTGATTTTTAATTTTATTCTGGTTTTTAATTTTATTCTGATTTTTAGTTTTGTTCTGATTTTTAATTTTATTCTGATTTTTAGTTTTGTTCTGATTTTTAATTTTATTCTGGTTTTTAATTTTATTCTGATTTTTAGTTTTGTTCTGATTTTTAATTTTATTCTGATTTTTAGTTTTGTTCTGATTTTTAATTTTATTCTGATTTTTAATTTTATTCTGATTTTTAGTTTTGTTCTGATTTTTAATTTTATTCTGATTTTTAGTTTTGTTCTGATTTTTAATTTTATTCTGATTTTTAGTTTTGTTCTGATTTTTATTCACCTGTAAAGCAACAATATCCGGGTCTAAGTAAGCAAGGTGTTCAGCAAATTTAAAAAGCCCTTTGTCCTGTGTGCTTGCTTGTATTCCCCCAAACCACAAATTTAATGTAACAATTCTGATTTTAATATCCTCACAATAAATTATTTTAAATAAAATTGTCAATAATATAGTAAGGGAAAAGGAATTAATATTGCTCATTTTTATTAATATTTTAAAAAATTTTTAAAATAAAATTTTATTTTACGATAACACTCATTTTTATTAGCAATTTTATTTGTTAATATTTGCCTAAAAATAGAGCCTTTTTTATTTTTTTTTATAGTTAGCGCTAAACGTTGTTGTATAACAGTAAAGTAGTCGTTTGGGCGCAGAAGACTAAAACTTGGGAATTAAAAAATAAAAAATTCTGAAATTTATTGAGAGGATTGTAGAGACTGTAACTACAATATTTATAAAGAATTCTTACATGTTGGGTTGTTTATAGAGGGATTTTTTGACACGCGCCCAAAGTTGTGCGTTTGCTTCCTGCGCCTAAATGTCCCACATTACTTTTTTTAATTTAAAAAATGGATTTATTTATGCAAAATAATTTTTGTATTTTTACTTTTTAGTCTTTTTTTGCTAAAAAAATTTGAATCAAAATTATCTATTTTTAAACATCTATAATTTTTATTTATTCAAATGTTCCTATTTTTTGATTTTTTAAATTTAATATTTAAAAATTTTTTAAATTTTTTTTTGCAAATCTTTTTTTTCATTTATTTTAAAAGATATTTTACCCTTATAATTTATTAAAAAAATATTTTTTTTTAATTTTATTTTTTGAGTATTTTTTTACCTTAAATAAGGGTAACCAACAGCAACTGGGCCTTATAATTAATGTTTTTTATTTAACAAAAGATAATTATTAAAAAAAGAGCAATATTTTTCCTTTATTATTTTTAATAAAGAGAGATGATTCTTTTATTTTTTGAAAAAAAGAGAATTTTTTTTCTATAAAATTGTCTTTTTTTAGTAAAAGAAGGCTGTAAGGGTAGAGGATAGGGAACAAGGAGAAAGAGAATATTAAAACTTTTTTTTCTTTAATTTTTTAATTCAACTTTTTTTTTAAAATTATTTTAATGAATAAAATAAAGCAAAAGAAAAGTTTTAAGAAAAAAAAAAGTTTCTTTTGTGAAGAAAGTGATTGATTTTGTGGGAGCGTTTTTTGTTACTTTTTTGTCTTTAAATTATCCAATTTATTTTTTTTTAATTAAAAAAAAAATTTTTTATAAATATTTTTTAAACAATTAAAGCTTAATTTAAATTTTTAGGCATTGAAGAATTTTTTTTAACTATGAGGAAATTGCCTCCTTTACGCATTCAACCTAATGAATCTATTGAAGGAAGACTCGGTAAATTTAAAATTTTTTTAAATTTTTATTTTTGTTTATTTTTCTTTTAAAATGTTTAAAATTTTTTATTTTTTAATAAAATAATTTTTCTTTAAAAAATTAATTTTTTCCTTAAAAGAAGCGCGTGCAATAATCAATGAAAATTCTTCTTTTGCTGTTGATTCTGGTTTTTTCAATTTTTAATTTAATCTTCTTATTTATTTAATTTATTTTTTAGATAAATCAACAGCTCTAAACACTCGACCTAAATTTAAGGCAATAGCTAAGGTAACCTTTTTTAGTTTAAAGAAAAAAGCTTTAAAAAATCTGTCCGCAAAAATTTTGCGGACAGAAAAAGAATTTAAGGAAAAATTTAAATTTTAAAAAAATTTTTTGTTTTCTGAGATTGTGACGTTTTTTGGAAGTATTTTATGTTTTTTAACTTTTTTTAAACCTAAAGGGATTAACTCTAATGAGCCGTACTCGTGTTGCGGACGCAGCGTTTAACAGAGAACAACAAGCATTCTTTAATAAATATGGAATTAGTACAAGTGATGGAATTATTGAAAATAGAACAGAAACAGAGCAAAATAATACTAATACCAGAAAAGGTTGGTTATGCTGGAAGAATGTTGATTTTAATGGAGGTTAGTAAATTTATGCAATTTTGAAAACTTGTCCGCAAAAAAGTTGCGGACAGGGACTAAAAATCTTTTTTTTCTTATTTTACTTTTAGTCTCTAAATGGCAGTATATTCGAAATCGACTAGTTTTTGACCCCTTTCGCGATTATTATTACTACTGGCTGGGTATTGTAACACTTGCTTATGGCTATAATTTAATGGTTTATTTTTAATTATTTTTTTTTTAATTTTTTTAAAGTTAATTGTCTACAGAAGCGTTTTTATTGACATTGAAGTTGTTGGGGGATGGTTAATTGCTCTTTTTGTTCTGATGGATATTTTAACTGATATTATTTATTTAATGGACTGCTTTGTGCGTTCCAGAACAGGTTACTTTATATTTTTTTCAAAATGTCAGCATTTCAAAATGTCAAATTTATAAAATGTAAATTTTATGAATCCCGAAACCTTCAAAATTAGGTTTTTGTGTCTATCAAGTTCCGCAAACCTTTTATTTTGGAATATGTTAAAGTCCGCAAGTTTTGTCCGCTTTTCTTTTCTTTGTTTTTTAGCAACATTTTTAATTAAAAGGAAAGAAACTTGTTGTTTCTTTTTGGGTTAAATAAATGTATTAATAACTTGCGGACTAAACTTGCGGATTCTTATTTTAATAAAAGAAGGAAAAGTACCAAAATTTGTGAATTTTATTAATTTTTAAAGGCTATCTAGATCAAGGCTTGTTAGTCCGTGATGTTCAAAAAGTATTAAAACGTTACAAAAAAGATAAATTTTTGTGTTGGTTAGACTTTGTTGCTTGCATTCCCTTAGACTATTTGTTCGAAATTGCTCTTCAAACGACAAACCCTTTTCTCCGATTTAATCGGTTGTTACGTTTAGATAGAATTTCAAAGTTTGCTAATGCTACAGAAATGCGGTGAGGAACTTTTTTTCTATTTCTTTGAAGACTGGCTTTTTGTTAGTGGCGAAATGTCCATTTTTTTCCTTTTTGCTTAAATTATTATAATTAATGCAATTTAATTTTTTTATTGGGTAAATCTTCTTTTGGGGGGTTTTTAAAGTAATTTGAAAAATTTTTTTTTGACCCAAATGAGTTTTGACCCAAATTAAATATTTTTTCTTTTAGTGTTTCTAAACCAAATTTGTACAGAATATTCTGTGTCTGCCTTTATATTTTAATTTTAATTCATTGGAATGCTTGTTTTTATTATTTTATTTCTGGAATTCTTGGAATAAACTCGAATAGATGGGTCTATGGAAAGGCTAATTTACAGGCTATACCTGAGTGAGTTAAAAATTAAAATTTAATTTATTTTTAAATGTTTTTAAAGTCAAAATTAACCCTTGGATTTTAATAAATTTGAAAAATATTAAAAAAGTTTTTTGACCCAAACGAGTTTTGACCAAAATAAAATATTTTTTTAAATTAAATTTTTTATTATTTTTTTTCTTTTTTATTTCTTAAATCTTTTTTAATAGTGGTATTGAAGACTCTTTGTTCCGTCGTTATCTTTATAGCTGTTATTGGTCTACCTTAATGCTCTCCAACGTCTGTGAAGTTCCTTGGCCTGTACGCAGTATTGAATTTATTATTGTTTGTGCTGATTTAATGTTTGGAGTTTTAATTTTTGCAACAATTGTAGGGAATGTTGGAAGGTAGAATTAATTATTTTTTAATTTAAAAGAAAAAATTAATTTTTTTAAAGTATGATTGCAAGCTCGGAAGCAGCCAGAAGCAATTTTCAGTCGCGCATTGATAACGTAAAAAATTTTCTTCGACAGCGTAATGTTAACAAAAATGTAAGGTATTTTTAAAGGTTTAAAATAATCTAAAGTTCATTATGAAAAAATTTTTTTTTAAATTTTTTTAAAAATTCCTTTTATTTATCTATTAGTTTGATTTTGTAAATGTAATAAAGAAGCAAAACAATATATAAAAAAGAAAGAAAATGTTTGATTAGATTTGGTTCGGTGGTAGAGTGTTTGTCTGTCATTTTAACGGGTGTGGGTTCGAATCAGGGTTGGATCGAAATTTGAAAAAGTTCGAAATCGAAATTCCATCGAAATCGAAATTTTCATATTTCGCGAAATCGAAAAAATCGAAAAAAAAAACCTCGAAATTTCGACTTTCGAAATCGAAATCGAAATTATTCGAAATTCTCGAAAAAATTAATAAAAAAGTAAAAAATTTATGAAGAAAATGTTCAGACGTAGAGAGTGCCACATGCCTTTGTCTATACCAAATTCCATCCCCTTGATTTCTATCTACACGTGTTTGATTAATAAATACACGTCCATCTAGAGCATCAATAATGGCAATTCCATGTCCTCTATTATAGCTAACTGTTGAATTTGCCAGAAGAATTGGACCTTCTGGCTCGAAGAATTGAAGTCCATCACGAGCACTTCGTTCAACTCTAAGGCCATTCATTAAAGGGGGTATCAAAAAATCGGAGCGAGCCTGTTAAGTACCGCCAGTTAAGTACTGCCGGTTCAGTCCCGCCAGTTAAGTACGAGCCAGTTAAGTCCCGGGCCAGTTAAGTACCGCCAGTTAAGTACTGCCAGTTAAGTACCAGTACAAATGGGGCCGGTTCAGTACCAATTAATTTTATGTAAAAATTACATTATCTCTTCATTTTTTCTTACTTTATAGGATCATCTCTTATTATATTTTTTATTTTAGATGATTTCAAAAGAAATATTGATTTTAGAACGAAAAGAAATCAAAAATTACAACTCGAAGGTTTTCCTTGTTTTCCATAAACTGAATTCCGAGAAAAACTCGAACTTTTGGAGATGCGAAGAATTCTATACGAGGGAAATTTGTTTATAAAGACGATTACATTCAACTTTGGATGGTGAACTGTTGAAGACTGTAGGTGCGCACAAATGTAACAACAGCGCTTCCAATGTATTTGCTCAAGATGTTACGGGAATCAAAAGAAGAGCTGCAGAGACGATGGATTCCCTTGTCAAAATTTTTGTTTTAATAAATTTTTATTTTATTTTAACGATTTGTTTGATTTTTTAGTATTTTTGGAACAATGGTACTGAACTGGCCCCATTTGTACTGGTACTTAACTGGCGGTACTTAACTGGCCCGGGACTTAACTGGCCTGGGACTTAACTGGCTAGTACTTAACTGGCGGTACTTAACTGACCCCAACCGTCAAAAAATACCATCTTTAGGGGTATAAAAAAACTCGTATAGGATCGAAATTTAGAAAAGTTCGAAATCGAAATTCCTTCGAAATCGAAATTTTCAAATTTCGCGAAATCGAAAAAATCGAAAAAAAAAACCTCGAAATTTCGACTTTCGAAATCGAAATCGAAATTTCGATCCAACCCTGGTTCGAATCCCTTTGACTGCAGCTATTTTTTAACAATTTATTTTATTAAAAATTTTTTATTTTAGTTACTTCAAAGAATTTCAAACTGGTTTGATTATATTTGGCAACAAAATAAACAAGCAATAATGGATGGAAACGAAGATAATGTATTAAATGTGTTACCAACAAAATTGCAAGCAGAAATTGCTATGCACGTGCATTTTGAAACTTTGAGAAAAGTACGGCTTTTTCAGGTTTTTTTGAAGTTAAATTTTTCTTAATATTTTTCTTAAAAGGATTGTGAAGCTGGTTTACTTGGTGAACTTGTTTTAAAGCTTCAGCTTCAAGTAAGTTTTTTTTAATTAGAGGGGAACAAAAAGAACCCTTTTTTCTGATAGAAAAAATTTTTCTTTTTAGGTTTTTAGTCCAATGGATTTTGTTTGTAGAAAAGGCGATGTAGGCAGAGAAATGGTATTATTATTTTAATTTTTAGAATTTGAAACAATTTATTTTTTAGTATATTGTAAGGAAAGGACGTCTTCAAGTTGTTTCAGATGATGGGCTTAAAGTTTTGCACACATTACTAGAAGGAGCTGTTTTTGGAGAACTTAGTCTTCTAAATATTCCTGGTATGTATTTGTACAATTTAGAGAATATTTGAGAAAATAGAGAAGAGAATCTTATGATTCTCTTCATTTCTTTTTCGCGAGTAGTTGTCCCACAACTTATCTGCGACTACTTGGGCCTTTCTCATTTTTGTTAGAGAACACAAAAAATGAGAGAGTGTGCTAAAAGTTAAGTAGACATAGAAACAAAATGTTTCTTTTTAAAACTAATTTGAAAGTTCGTTTGTTTCTCTTTTTTGTATTTTTTAAACTTTTTTCTATTCTTTAAGGAAGTAAGCATGGAAATAGACGTTCAGCATCAATCCGTTCAGTTGGCTATACAGATTTGTTTGTTTTAAAGAAGGCAGATTTATGGGAAGCTTTAAAAGAATATCCTGAAGCAAAAAGAATGCTTGTGCATAAAGGACGTGAAATACTATTGAAGGATGGGTTGTTAAATGAAGATGCTGCTTTAGAGGAAAAAAGTGTTGAACAATGGACTTTGGAATTGAAATCACAAATTGACCATCTTTTGGATAAGTAAGCATAAATTCAGGTTTTTTCTAGAGATAATTTGTGTCCTAAGATTTCCTAAAATATGTTTTTGGGTAGAAGGGATTCTTGGAAGAGGTGCGGCAATGGGTTTGTCTCTGACCTTTTACACTTCGAGGGTTATGGGGTGACTGTTCCTTCCAGCCTACGAGGTAGTGTGAAGGGAACAGTTCCTTCTAGACTTTTAATTTTTATAACTTTGTTTTCTCTTTTAGATTATCTCGTCTAACAGCGGAATATATTAGTAATGAAACAAAATTGTTGTCTAGAATATCCTTTTTGGAAAATAAATTGCTAAAATTTGAGAATATTAGTAGCAGCGATGAGGACAGTTTGGAATGAATTGGAACCTGTACTTTTAACAATTAAAAAGGTTTTATTATTAAAAACTTCAAATGACATTTGGTCCCAAGGGTGTGACATTTGGTCTTTATTTTTTGTGGTACTTCCCTCAAACTTTTCCCTCTTGAAGGAATTAAAAAAAAATTTTTTTTCAGTTTCTTTTTCCTTCAAATTGCTCAAAATTATTAATATAACTTTAATTCTACTTTAAATTATTTAAAAGAGGAGAAAGTAAATATATATTTTTAATTCAAAAGAAGGAGAATGTGTCAAGTACTTAAAGCAACAGCCATTTCTTCTTCTTCTTTTTGCCTTTCTTATTGTGTTAATTTTTGGTATACTTTAAAACAATTTTAACAACTTGAAGGAATAAATTTAAAATTTTGAAACTTCACGTGATGACGCTTTACTCAATAAAAATATTTTTTTAAATTTTATTCTTCTACTTTGTTTTTTTAAATAAATTAAAAAATGTATGTTTTATTTATTTTTTAAATTAATTTTATTTTTTATTTTAGGCAAACCTTGTGTGAATCGCCTTCTTCTTCAATAGACTCTCCACACAACAAAGACCACCATAAATTAATTTCAAAGGAAGGAGGAGCATTTTCTTTCAGTGCAAATTCTTCTAATGCTCGTCGTTGTTCAGTGTATTAAAAATTTTATTTTTAATTTCTTTTTGTTTTAAAGACAATCAAACGAAAATAAAGCAAAACATTTAAAAAATCGTGCTTCAGAATTGTTTGTTTTTTAATTAAAATACTCTATATTTAATTAATTAATAATTCAGAATAATTCAAGTACCAGTTAGACAATTAAAAAAAATTGCAAGAACAGAAGGAATTGGTTCTTTACAGAGAGAAACTCAGCATTTTGTTGGTAAATTGTATTAAAAAAGAGGTTTATTTTTTTTTATTTAATAAAGGAATTACTTCAATTAATGGCCTTTTACGTATTTATCGAAGTAAAGGCTTTTTTCGATTTTTTTGGATTTTGGTTACATTTATTTCTTTTACTTTATTACTTTGGCAAATTACTAAGCTTTTATTTGTTTATAATTCTAAACCTACTGTTTCTCAAGTTTCTTTTTTGCTTCCGGAAAATGGGTTACAATTTCCTGCTATTACTATTTGTAGTCATAATCCTGTTAGAAAGGAATATGTTCAACGTTAGTTTAAATTCTGATTTTTTTAAATCAGAATATTCTTGTTTTTTAATCAGAATATTCTGATTTTTAAACCAGAACTTTGATTTTTATTCTGATATTCAAAATCAGAATATTCTGATTTCTAAAAATCAGAATTCTGGTTTTTATTCTGATTTTTTAAATCAGAATATTCTGATTTTGTAAATCAGAATTCTGGTTTTCTAAAACCAAAAAATCAGAATGTTCTGATTTTAGAAAGCCAGAATTCTGATTTTTTAAAGTTTATTAGTTTTCTTCATTTTAAAGGTTTAAATTCTACTGGACATTTTTCACAAGATTTGCTTGATTATGCAATGCATTCATTTATGGAACCACAATATCTTTTAAATAAAGACTCAAATAAATTAAAATTAGTTGATGAGGTTTTTTTTATTTATTTTTTAATTATTTTTAATTTTTCTAGAAATGGAAAAAATTTATAAAAAATTTTAAAACAAATTTCACAATAAATTCTTTCTTTTGGAATGCTTCTACAAGTTGCCAACAAATGTTGAAATATTGTTCCTTTGGTGGAAGGCAATTTGATTGCTGTCTTTATGCAAAAGGAATATTAACTGATATTGGTATTTGTTTTAAATTATTCTATAGAAATCAGAATATTCTGATTTTTATAATTGAAATTCTGATTTCTAAAAATCAGAATTCTTATTTCTTAAAATCAGAATTTTGATATTCTGATTTTTAAAAATCAGAATATTCTGATATTCTGACTTTAAAAATATTTTATTTTGTAGGAAAATGTTACCAATTAAATTTTGATGAGACTGATCAATCATGGTTAAAGCACCAAGTACAGGCTGGAATGAATAATGGGTTTAATTTTATAATTCTTTTTTCTTTTGAGTGTTTCTTTTTAATTAGATTACAAATAATAGCTGATGCTCATACTGAAGAACAAATTATTTCTTCTGGTAATTTATTTATTCTGATTTTTAAAAACCAGAATATTCTGATTTTTATTTAGCAATGAGTTCTGGTCATTCTTTATCTGAAATATTCGAAAATGGATTTCATTATTATGTTCATGATCCAAATGCTATGCCTTATCTTTCTACAGAAGGTATAAGTGTATCACCAGGCACTAAGGTTTACTCTGCAATAAGTCCAACAAATGTTTGTTTGTTTTATTTAAAATTTTTTCCCTCATAATTCTGATTTTAAAAGATCAGAATTCTGATTTTTGAAAATCAGAATTCTGATTTTTTTAATCAGAATTATCAAAATTCTGGTATTCTGATTTTCAAAAACCAGAATTCTGGTTTTTCAAATCAGAATTCTGACATTAATTCTGATATTCTGACAATGACATTCTGATATTCTATTTATTCTAGTATTTATTATTGTCACATAAGGAATGGGGAAATTGTACAAATGAATGGCCATTTAATTTAAATAAAATTGAAACAAATAATAATAATAATGAAGCAACTTTAACAACAACAATATTTGATGACAAGTTTTAAAAAATTAATTTTTAATTTAAATTAATTTAATTTTTAGTTTATTACCCTCTTATTCTTTAATTAAATGTAAAACAATTTGTTTGGCCAAATATTTTTATGAACGTTGTGGTTGTAGTCCTTTTATTTACAACATTGAAGAATGTAAGCTTTAAATTTAGGTGCGGCACTGAACCGTCCTGCAATTTAAAATTTAGATTTTTCGGTCTGCACACCTTTTGATACTTTTAAATGTTTAGTAAATGATAGAAAAAATGGGACTAATAATATTAACAATAGAGAAGAAATAAATAAAACAGAGGAAGAAGATGATGATTATTTTAATAAAGAAGGTTTAATTTAAAAATTTTAATTAAATTAATTTTTTTAAAGAATTACCAAAATGTTCTGAATGTAAAATTGAGTGTCATCGTTCTGTTTATCACATTTACAATTCTTATTCACACGGATTTTCGCAAAGCTTTTTGTCTTGGATTCAAAAAGAAAAAGCTGAATGGACGCCTGGACATGTCCAGTAAGTTACCTTTTTGTGATGAGGGAGGTCGGTTGAGTGCCTACTTTTCTGCGTTCTTTTTTCTCAAGGTTTCTTTATTTATTTTTATAGAGGATTAAATTAGCTACAAAATTTAATTTAATTGACCTTTTTATTTAAAGAAATAAAAAAGTTGTGGTCAAATAACTGAAAAATTGGCCCCAAAATAAGGTTTTTTGGCCTAATCTCTTTCTCCTTGTTGGTCTAAATTTTCTTTTCTGTAAATTTTTGTAGCAAATTTTCTGCTCTATAAAATGGTGAAAATTTTATAAAAAAATATTTTGATGTGCAAGAGTTATGTGAGTTTAACACGGAGTTCGCGCCCAATCGACCCCTTAGAAAAAAGTTTTAATTTTCTTTTAAAGTTCAAACTTTGTTGCAATTAATGTATTCTTCCGTGATATGTGTTACACTGAATATAAACAAATTCAAAGTGTTGGAATGACAGAAATTCTTTCTGATATAGGGGGTAATATGGGGCTTTTTCTTGGAATGTCTTTTATTTCTTTAATTGAATTTGGCACTTTTTTATGGAAAATTTTTTGGATTTTTTTGTCTAAAAAGAGAAGAGAACACATGATTGCTAAAAAATGTAGAGATGAGGAAAGAGAAAAACATTTACAAGCAACGATGGATTTTGCTTTACGACAACAACGAAGACTTGCTGAAAGTACTATTATTGGACGGTTGGGTGCTGATATTAACACAAAGAGGTGTTTTGATTTGAATGGGCGACAACAAGAGAGAGGTTAATTATTTTAAAATTTTGTATTTTGTGTTTTTGACATTTTGTGTTTTTGGCATTTTGTGTTTTTTACATTTTGTGTTTTTGGCATTTTGTGTTTTTTACATTTTGTGTTTTTGGCATTTTGTGTTTTTGACATTTTTTAATTAACTCCTTTTTTATTTTAGTTCCTCCAATAGCCAATATATCATTAGCTAATCCACCAATATATTCTTCATCAATTGATCAACATACTAATAATAGAAAACCTTCAATGTTTAATACCCTTTTTGGTGCTTCTAAAAGAAAAATGACAACAAAAAGGAACGAAAATAATTTATTTATTGACTCAATAATTTCAAATAAATTGTTTGGTTGTCCTTCTTCTGAAGATGATGAAGAAGAAAATAAAAAATGTTCAAAAAAGGGAAAATTGGTAAGATTAAAATTTTGTAAAAATGGCCATTTTGTTGCCAAACTTGTTTAAAATATTTTATTTTTTAAAGATTGAACTTAAAATTAATTTAAATAATTTGGAACAAAACAATAAACTCCGAAGAAAATCAACTTGCACTTGGAAACATTCCCCAACAACATTTTCATCATCAAACTTATTGAAGAGAAGAAGAGTTTCTTCAATATTTAATAATTTCCCTCTTACTACAACAACAACAAGAATGACTGAAAAAGATTTTCCAAAAATAGTAAAAGAAGAAATTGAATAAAAGAGAGGTTTTTTTCTTAAAAGGAAAAAGAAGAAAAAGAGGGGAATTTTAAAAGGTTTTTAATTATTTTATTCATTATATATACAGGTTTTATCTAATTTTTATTTTGAAATATTTTTTAATTCAGAATCTGTCAATATCCTCTTGAACAGGTGCATTTATTTTTGTCAAATAGGTTGATTTTTTTTATAATTAAATTTTTTTAATGCTTTTATAAATGATTGGTAAATGTTTGCATAATTTTTTATATATATTTCTACTTATTAATATTTGGCCAAAACAAAAGAATATCAGGTAGACATTATAAAGAAGGAATAATTGAAGAGAAAGTTATGGGGCCTGGGGGAATATAGTATCATATACATCATCAAAATATTGTCCGTATGTTGGAACAATTCCCATATTTTCTTCGTTGGTTAATCCTTCGAATTCATCCTTTTGGTTAATTGAAAGCAAAATTCGTGTCATTCCAATTGTAGCAGCTGCACGTACTTTGAATTTTAGTCCACCAATTTTTACGAGCCGTCCAGTTGGCATGATTGCTGCAGTTGCCGCGAGTTCTGTAAAATGGTTAATATGTAATTCTTATTTAAGGATTTAAAATTTAAATTAAAATACTTTGAGCTGGCTGTCTGTTCAGAATTAATGATATTGTGGCAATAACGATTGCCAATCCTGCAGATGTTCCACTTTTTTTGAGTTGAGTCTATAAATAAATTTAAAAAAAAATTTTATATTATTAAATAACCGGTTCAAAACATAAATAGAAATTGTCGTTATCAACCATTATATTTCTTTTCTTGCAGAATTCAATTGCAAAGTTTACAGCAATAAATCCGCTCTCCCTCAGATCTTTTGAGGCATTACCAATACAGAAGAACTCGACAGGAACAGGCTTTGTAGACGTCCTAACACAAACGCTATGAATGGATCCTCTGAATGATTCACCAATATCTAAAAATGATTAATTATTGAGCTTTAACTAATGATAAAATTAAAAATCAATTTTTAAATAAAAGTTAAAAATAAAAATTTAACATACGATCACAAGTCAGAATAAGGCTAACTCCAATTGGAAGAATTATGTCTGGAACAGAAGATGCTTCATAATAACTTGTTTGAATTTCCACTCCATTAACTTCATGATATTGTCTGTCCTACAAAATATTTTTAAATATAAAATAAAATTATTAAATTTATTTATCAAGTTTTAATCAAAAATTCGCCTTTTAAAATATAAATTTTAAAATTTCCAATGCTTTTTTAGTAAATTTAAAAGCTTACTCTGTAATCGTGATTTGCCTCGTTCCATAAGTCCATAACGGACTGCGACGGCTCCATCTTTTCAGATTTCTTCTTTTGTTTCTTAAAGAAAGAATAAATAAAAACAAATCAAAATAAACCTTCTTTAAGCACGGAACAAAGGCTATCACAAACGTAAGAAAAAAAGACAATAGCCCATGGAGTCAGGAAAAGAAACGGCATTCCAACTTCGAACTGATAAAAATTTCATATAGTTTATTTTATATAAAAATATTTAAAGTCATTAAAAGACATAAAAACTCCTCAAAAACAACAAAGCACGAACAAATATTTATTTGCTTCAAAAAAAAGTTTAGGAATAAAAATTTCAAACAAAAAATATAATAATAAAAATTTGTAGATTTCTTCTAAAGGTCAGTCAAATCTTTAAGAGCGAAAATTCCGAACAAAGCTTCAAAATAATACATTCAGTAGACGATGTAGTTGATGACGACAAACTTGAGTTAGAACTGAAAAATTTAAATAAATTTAATTCTGAACAAACAACAAATAAATCTTCTCTTATAAAAATGTTAACCTTTTAATACTGCCTTTCTTTTTGGAAAACCACTCTTTATCAGCATAAATTTTCTCAAAATACTGTGGTAAGAAACGGAGCTTTTTGGTTGCAGAACAATTAATTATAGACTCATCAAGAAAAGGTGGAGACTTACGGCTATTTGAGTCAATTGTAGTAGTCGATAATTCATCTAATTAATTAAATAAATTTTTAAAGTTAAAAAATGAAACCTGGATTCTCTTGCAAAACTTCTTCTTGCTGTCCACCAACATCAAAATCAATAAGGCTCAAAATCTTTGGTGGCTGATAATCCCAAATGTTAGTAAAATATTGTCTGCAAGTCCACGGTTTCAACATAATAGGCTGCTGATAATTTGATGAAGTTCTTCGGTTGGAAGGATCGGAGAATGCAAAACGATGACGAGCTATACGTGAAGAACGTTTACAACTCCTAAAAGTTTCTTTCTTTAATGTTCAAATTTAACAAAATAAAATCAAACTTTCTCGAAATAGCACTGTCAATTAAGTTCATTACATCACAGTTAGTCTCATTCTTCACTACAGAAACTCTCAATTTGCTTTGGGAGTCACGAAACATGCGTACCTTTCCACACAATTTTTCAATTAATTTTTTGGGGTCTTCAAGTTCTAAAGTCTGCATATAATAAAAATAAGTTTTGTTCCAGTCTTTGCTTTAAAGAAAAAAAGTAAAAAGTAAAAAAGAAGGTAATTAATACTCGAACTGTTTAATAGCTTCAATAAGCAACCAACCATCACGAGTACCGCCTAGATTCTGAAAAAATAGAATTTAAATTTTAGAAGGTTTATATAAAAAAGAAATACTCCAGAAGCTTCTGAACCACTAGCAGCTATTGTTGAAACAAATTTCGATGAAAAATCTCTAAAAGCTTCTTCCTTCTCATTGTTTAATTCATTGTCGTTGAGCATGTTAGTGGCCATCAAATGCAAAGAATAAATGTAATCCTAAAAGAAAAGATTAGAAAAAGATAAATAAAAATAGAAGTATAAACTTGGAAAGAAAAGAATGGCTACATTCTTTAAACTCTGATTATCTAACACCTTCAGGTCAGTTCATATCTTTCCCTAAATCTAACATGTTTAATTACACTGTCTATCCTTTTTGTAATTTCGAAATAAAACTGATTTAAAATATTTTAAAACAAATAAAAGTTTTTCGCCAATTCCTTTATTTTGTTCAAAATGTATACATTTTGTTACTTCATAGTTTTCCATAATAACATAAGAGTTAATTGAATTTTTGATTTTGAATTTAGTATATTTCACTAAAAGCTCTTTTCTAAACCTTGTCATCGAAACAGTCTTTTTTCCATTACTTACCGAAGTGAGAACTCTGCAGAATTGGTTAAAAATTTGTTAATAAATAAAAGTTACCAAAATAACATTTCGTTGTAAAATAAACCCCGCTCTTTTTAAATATTTGGCTTGGTTTTTTTCTGTTTTTTTTTGTATTTTGTTTAATCTTTTTTATTTCTCAGGTCGTAATTTATTTAAATTTTATTTTCACTAAAGATGAGAAATAGACGAACAACAAAAAGGGTTAAATGGGCTGATGTACACCCAATTACATACACTGAAGAACAGGTTTTCTTGATTATCAAATTTTGACATTTTCCCAGATTATAGTTTGATGGGAAGGGTTTAAGTCCTAACTTTGTAAACGGCAGAGGGAGGGGAGACAATTGCAATCATTTTTATTTTACCCTTTGACTTTCTAATATTGAACATTTTCTTCCTGCAATTCTCGTTATTTATGTTCATTATTCCTAACGTTTTTGATCCTCTTCATCATCTAAAATTATTCTCTCTACTGTTCCTCAAGCTTCTTCCCATCCGATCAACCAAAGTCTAATTTTACTTTTCTATTTTTAGGAAGAACGTAAACAAAAAATGTGGGCCGAAAAATTAGCTTTTCTAATTCAAGAGATGAATTCTTGTGGAAATGAACGAACTGGAGAGTCGTGTAGCCTTTCAAGCCAACAAACTGCTCATCCAAATAATAATGAACTTCAACAAATTGTGGAAAATGAAGAAAAAATCTTAGAAGAATGGGAGGAAGATGAATTACCAGAATTGACTGAACTTTCAAAAGAAATTTGTGATCCAATTCAGGATGAACAAGGATATTTACTTTGTAGGCGAGGATATTGGATAACTCATAAATGTGAGGTTTTTCTTTTAAACTAAGATTGGAGGTTAGTTCCAAATTTTTAAATGATTGTTTGATGACTATTAGCCTTCAAACCATTTAATTAAAGAATTTCCCCTTTTTAGTTAAACTAATTAAACGACTTGGGGATGGAGTTTTTGCTCGTGTCTATCTTGTAGATGAAGAAAATTTGGAAAATATTTCAGAAAACTCAACTCAAAAAGCCTTAAAAATTGTAAGAAATACTAAAGCCTATAGAGAGGCTGCTTTGCATGAAATTAAAGTTCTTACGAGGTTACATTCAAATAATAATGAAGAAAAGGGTGGATTTGTTCCAAGTCATTTGGTGGTTAAATTGTTGGAACATTTTAATTTTTTTGGTCATGTAAGCTTTGTATTTAGTATTTAGTTTTTAGAATTTTTAATTTCTTTTTTTACAGATTTGTCTAGTTTTTGAGCCTTATGGAAAAAGCATTTTTGATTTTATGGTTTTTTTAATTTATTATATTTTAAATATTTTGTAAATTCTATTAGGAAGACAATTTTTATCACCCTTATCCTCTTGATCAAATTCGCTACATTGCTTATCAGGTTTTTTTTAAAGTTTATTTGAATTGTTTTTCTTAAGTTAATTTTGGCTGTCGACTTTGTGCATAGTTGCGGCTTGACCCACACAGATCTAAAACCGGAAAATATTCTGTTTGTGAATAGTGATGAGTACGAACTTAAACCTCGTTGGGATAAGCCTTATGTGGAACATATCTCAAATTCAAGACGTTCAAGAAATAGTAAAAAAAGAATTCGTGTACTTAAGGTTTTTTCATTAATTGTTGAATAATAGAAAATCTATAGAGATAAAATTGACTAAAATCATAGTTCCTTTGTGGTTCATTGGTAGTGTGCTCGACTGTGGGTGTGGGGCCACGGGTTCGAAGTCGTTTTGTTGTAATCTATTTGTTATTCATTTGTCTCTTTTTCTTTCCAATTTTTTCGGCTTTACAAGTCTTCACAATACCTTTAAAATTTATTTTTCTATTTATACACTTTTCTTAAGGATGCCTCAATTCGATTAATCGATTTTGGTTCAGCTGTGCTTGATAATGAACATCATGAAGAAACAATTACTACACGGCATTATAGAGCTCCCGAAGTTATACTAAGTTTGTTCTTTACTTTTATTAGAATATTTTAAGTTAAACTTTATAGAAAATGGATGGTCTCATTCTTGTGATCTATGGGCAATTGGTTGTATTCTCTTTGAACTTTATTCTGGGATCCCTCTCTTTCCAAAAATGGAATCAATTAAACACTTGGCTGCTATAGAAAGAATTCTTGGTCCTGTTCCAACATCAATGAAAAGAGCTTCAAGGTTTAATTTTGTCTTTAGAATGTTTGTTAGATTAACATTTATTTTCCTTAATATTTACCTGAAATGAAGGGTCCTTTTTCTTACCCCAATTTTCATTTATTTCTGAAGGAAATCAATTGTATTCTTTTATTTTTAGTTGTGAATTCTACAAGAGCAATAATCAACTGGATTGTAGTCGAGAACTTAGACAATCAGTTGAACAACGTTATAGGCAATTAGACGTTTGTTTTCTTATATAAATTAAATTTAATTGTTTTCATTTTTTAGAATTATGTAAAAACACAAACATTAGAAGATGCTCAGTTCTTTAGTCTACTTAAAAAATTGTATTTTATTTTTAAATTTTTAATTAATTTTTTCCTTCAATAGACTTTCTGTGGATCCTGGTTCAAGAATTGATCTGAAAATTGCTAGAGAACATGCTTTTTTTAATCAATTGGATAGTTCGTTACGCCTTAAAGCAGAGAACGGATGAGGATAATAATGAAATAAAAAGATATATATTTTAATCATTTGATTTACTAATTAATTCTGAGCTATCTATTTAATTTAAAGATATTTGGCAATAATTTAATGTGTAATAATGAATTTTATTTATTTTTAAGTTTTAGAAAGTTTAAATGGAACAAAAAGTAAAGAAAAAACAATTTAAAAATATTTAAAATTAGAGAAAAAAAGATGAAGAAATATAATTAGAAAAGATGCAAAGAAAAGCGAAATAGTGCATTGACTTTTCTTATAAACTGCTTCTTATGCAATAATTAAACTTGACTATTATTAAGTTGAGTTAATTTTTGTTAGAGACTATGCGTGTTGGGGAGTGAAGGAAAAGTTCTAGTTTTTCTTCGTATTCTACACCTTATGCAATAATTCAACTTAACTTTTATTAAGTTGAGTTAGTTTTTGATAGAGACTATGACTGTTAGGGAAGGGAAGAAAAAGTTTTAAATTTTCTTTGTGTTTTGCTCCTTATGCAATAATTTGACTTAGCAATTGATAGGTCAGCGTTGGGATGGTTGGGTGGGTGGTTTCTTGTCCCTTGAGGCAATTTATGGTATAGGCTCTTTGAGAGCGGCCGTTATGAAACAATTTTGCAAGAGGTTTTGAATCCTTGGATTTGATTAACAAAATATATTTTGGATTAAAGGCTTTTGCCTTAAAACCAATCTAATTTAAAATTCCTTTAACTTTAATTAATTCTTCCATTAAAAGCTTCTTACGTACCCTTCTCACTATCTTTTTTGCGTATTTTGTCATTATTAAGTAAAATAAGCTTTGAAATTATTGCATAGGGAGTAAATGCCAAAAATACTCTTTAAATTTTTTCATTATATTTCTTTATCTTTTTTTCTCTAACTTTTCACTATTACTTCTTTATTATTTTTTTGTATGTAACTTTTCATTGTTTGTTTGTTATCAAAATTTCATCTACACATTACAATATACAACATTTTTACAATAAAGAAATAAAATTATATTAATTAATGGCTACAAATAATATGTACTGAACTGTCTGGATAAAGGCAGAAAATTAACTTCTAGACTAATTAATTGTCCATTGAATTACAGTATCCAAATACTTTAACAATTAATTCGTTTAGAACTAGAAGTTAATTTCTAACTTTGTCCAGACATTTCAGTACATACACTTTGTAGCCTTAAATTAGTATACTATTTCCAAGGCAAGAAGAAAATAAATAAATAAAATGGATGGTTAAAGGAAAAGCAAATGAGCCTGGAAAAGTTAGAGGCAATAAAATTTGATTTAAAAAAGCTTTAACTTAATTAATTTCATACGCACTCAATTGGCCTCACGAAGTTGTCTTGTTTACGCCTGAACTAGATAAAACTTTTAAATAATACGGTAGTACCGTAACATCAAAATTGTCAGAATTTGCTACCAAAATTGAAAAAAAAAGGCAAAAAAATTCTTAGTTCACAGTTATCTCGTCACACGTTTTTTTTGCCAAAAACAGCTTTACTTAATTACTTTTAAAATTAAATATTGGATAAGGAGTAAACAACAAAGAAAAGTGAACGCAAATCTCTACTTCTTTTTCATTTCTTCCATTATATTTCACGATCTTTTCTTCTCTAACTTACATACTATTTTAATTATTTTTCTCTATTATTTATTAACTTTTCCAATTTAGTTAAAACATAGAAATATAACGCAAAAAATTACCTTAAGACTTTTATTCAAGCAAATACATAAAAATATTAAATTAATGCAATATAAATATTTATTTGGAACTTATTTTAAATGAAAATTTACAAAATTAAATGGAGAAGGTCTTGAATTATTTCCATTGTTTCCTTACTCTTCCATAGCCTCCTCTCGGGTAATTTTGCATCTTCTTTTTGATGATCTGTGCCTAAAATTGTAAAAATTAAAAATGTTAAGAATATAAAATAACCTTTGTTGTGTATTTCTCCATCATCCATTGAAACCACTGGAGCTAGAAATGCCAAAAGAAGTTGCGCCTTTGCCTCTTCCGGTTCATTCATTCATTTGTTCCAAGGTTAATCCCATTTAGTAGTTGTTCGCAGAGTAAAAACAAGTCTGGAAATCACTTAAAATAAATCTTTAAAGTAAAAAATAACCTTAATTGCCTCAGCGCTTTGAAAATGTCGTAATGCCTCAAACAAAGGCACTTGATGGCGGATTGAGTAGAAAATTGAGATAAGTAAGCTTTGACTTGTTGAAAGGTTAGCAAAATAATGGTGCCAAATGCCTAAGGATTTAAATAGAATTTCTTAAAATTAAAAAAAAACCTAATGAATGCCAAGTATTAGCGTCCAGTGATCAGGTTCCAAGGAAATGATTGCGCGCCCAGAAAGGTGGCAAAAACAATTTTAAAGAAAGTAAAGTTTACATTAAAAATAATATTAAAAAAACCTGGACAATGTCCATGTCCAACAACATCAATGAAATTCAAGGAGAAGCAATCGCCAAGAAGACCAACAAACGGGAACTACTCAAGCTCTGAGCTAAACTCCGTGGGTATGGAGTTCCACTTAGAATCGAGTGTTCCCTGGCAAAAATTCAATGAACACAACGCTGACACCACCTTTTGTCCGTGAACACGGCGCTACACAGCATGGTTCCAGAAAAAGGCCTGCCAGAACTGGATTCATTGAACACGATTTAATGCACACTGCTCCGACACCAACCATTTGTGAACCCAATTAGAAACTGGCAGAGCCTGGTTTAGTGTAACTCAATTAGCAACGAAAAAGCCTGGTTCCAGTGAACCCTATTAGAAACTGGCAGAGCCTGATTTAGTGTAACTCAATTATCAACCGACAGAGCCTGATTCAGTGAACACAACAGATGTTGGTTCTATACCGAACTCGATACTCCATCGGGAGGTTCAACAGAACTCGTACTCCACCAGAAGGTTAATGGAACTGGTTCTTATTCAGGAGGTTCTACAGAACTCGTATTCCACCAGGAGGATTCCACAAATGCGACATCCGGAGGGTTCAAACAAATCGGGCAAAAGTGAACACGGCACTAAATATAACAAAAAATAAAGGTAAAGAATTATGAAAAGAAACCTTTTATTCTATCAGTAGAGGAGGATTCCACAAATGCGACATTCGGAGGGTTCAAACAAATCTAGCAATAAGAAAATGTTAAAAGAAACCTCAATTTTTCAGCCAAGAAAGAAAGCACACATTTACATTTTCCAACATCTTCATGCAGGAAATTCCACCATCGGTGCTGACTACTCTTACTTGTGCGTTGACTTCAGTCTGCAAAGCCGGAAGCCCAAACAATAGGAATCGCCATTGGTATTCCTCACTATATCTCGAGCCATTGTAGTCTCTAATTTCCTTTTCATCTCTAACACTATTTCTCAAACTATCTTGCTATTGAAGTCGCGAATAGATGGAACTTGAAGAACTTTCTAGAAGAATAACATAATGCCAAAAAATAAATTTAATAAATTTAAACCTGCTATATGAATGGCTACGCGTAAAATGTTCTGGAGAACTTGGAGCCCTTCCAACTGCAGGAAACATTTTCAATTATATTCTAAAAAAATGAGTTTTAGATAACTTAAGATAAGGAGTATCATCTCTTCCCAAAATCTCGATCTCGTTATTTTTGAAATTCTCGGGATTAATCCCTACTAACTAAATTATTACCTTTCATTTTCTAGAATGAATAAAATAAAATAATTAAAGTAAAAACCCCTTCAACTTCATGATTCATCCGTTGTATTATTCTTTCTTTGATGACTAATTTTTGGGGTCAGATAAACTTTTAAAAAAGGATTCTTTTAAAATGAACGGAAAAACAGTTGTTTGGCTTGTTAAACAATTTTACTATTAAACAAAAAATACAAATAAAAAATAGTGGAAGTGAACATATTTATTTATCTGTCAGTTGTTAATCTTTTTAATATAAAAAGAAAATAAAATTAATTCAGAAAAGTATTTTTAAACTCTTTTTTTTATTTTTTAAATAAAATATTCCTTAAACCTTATTTTAATAAAATACATTTTTCCAGAAAAATATCAGAAAAATACAAATTTTCGGAAAATAAGTGAACACACATTTTTACGGAAAACATTAAGTTACAGTAAAGTTAAAGGGAAAAAACACATTTCTTAAAAACATTTTCCGGAAAACAACCAGCAGAAACAAAGAAAAACACAGAAAACAGAAGAAATAAACTTCCGGAAAACACAAATTTTAATAAAAAATAAACTTGAATATTTAGCAAAAATACAAACATTATACACAGATGCAAAAACACTTGACAATTTTCTTATTAATTATAACTCTTCAACTTGCGGAAATTTCTAACGGGGTATCAAAAGTCTTTAAAAAAACTTTATTTTTTCATTCAATTTTCAGGATGTTCAACAAGAAAAAACACTTATAAACAAAAAACAATTAAATGATCAATTCAACCAAAAATTTAACCATTTACGTGATGGGTGTTTTCCAAGGCCTAAAGGTGTTGGTTGTCGATGTGTTTTGAAAGATATTGATGGATATGACAGAGAACAAATTTTTCAAAATGATGAGGACTGTAAAGGAGAGGTAGGGGAATAATAAAATAATTTCTAAAAATCTTTCTCCGTTCAAAAATAATTTTAGATTACCTATATTACATCTACACATTAGAGTCTCAAAAACATTACAAATTAAAAAACAATTTTTCTCTTAAGTTTTTGACCTCACCCCGTGCAAAGCGGGAAGCTCGTGTAGCATCACAGCAATCAACAAAAGGAGAAATTTCCCCAACAATTAATAACCGAGAAAAATCAACAAAAATACAAAGCTCTAGAGTTGATCAAACAGAGGAAAGAGCTCGTCAAAACTATGCTGCAGTAATTAATGAATTGAAGAATAAATTCGCTGGGTTACGAGAAGGTTGTTATCCAAGGCCTAAAGGTTAAAACAAAACAATTAAAAAATAATTTTTTTAAAGGTTGTCTTTGTGTTGTTGGTAAAGACGCTACAGGACGTGAAATAACTTCTCGTAGAATAAAAGATTCAGAATGTAAATGTGCACCTGGAGAACGGTCAAAAGAATGCCCTGCACGGGGTGCTTAATTAATTTTTAAAAAACAAATACTTAATTCACATATACTTAAAATGTACACACACATACATACTCAAAGCTTTGAATTAAAATTTAAAAATAATACCCTTTGTAAATTAATTAATTAAAAAAACCTTTTTTTATTCAATTTCTTCTTTTACTATTTTTGGAAAGTCTTTTTCAGTCATTTTTGTTGATGAAAAAGGGAAATTATTAAATATTGAAGAAACTCTTCTTCGCTTCAACAAGTTTGATAATGAAAATGTTTTTGGGGAAGGGAATGAAATTTAATTTCTAAAAAAAATTTATATTTATCGATATTTTCAGTATATATTTTAAAATGCCATTTATAATTAATTATTTCAAATAATTTGATTAAAAATTTTATTTTAGTAAAATAATTATGATAATTAATTATAAATTTAATTTCTGAAATAAACTAAACAAAAATTATATTTATCGATATTTTCAGTATATATTTTAAAATGCCATTTATAAAAAATTATTTCAAATAATTTGATTAAAAATTTTATTTTAGTAAAATAATTATGATAATTAATTATAAATTTAATTTCTGAAATAAACTAAACAAAAATTATATTTATCGATATTTTCAGTATATATTTTAAAATGCCATTTATAAAAAATTATTTCAAATAATTTGATTAAAAATTTTATTTTAGTAAAATAATTATGATAATTAATTATAAATTTAATTTCTGAAATAAACTAAACAAAAATTATATTTATCGATATTTTCAGTATATATTTAAAATGCCATTTATAAAAAATTATTTCAAATAATTTGATTAAAAATTTTATTTTAGTAAAATAATTATGATAATTAATTATAAATTTAATTTCTGAAATAAACTAAACAAAAATTATATTTATCGATATTTTCAGTATATATTTTAAAATGCCATTTATAAAAAATTATTTCAAATAATTTGATTAAAAATTTTATTTTAGTAAAATAATTATGATAATTAATTATAAATTTAATTTCTGAAATAAACTAAACAAAAATTATATTTATCGATATTTTCAGTATATATTTTAAAATGCCATTTATAAAAAATTATTTCAAATAATTTGATTAAAAATTTTATTTTAGTAAAATAATTATGATAATTAATTATAAATTTAATTTCTGAAATAAACTAAACAAAAATTATATTTATCGATATTTTCAGTATATATTTTAAAATGCCATTTATAAAAAATTATTTCAAATAATTTGATTAAAAATTTTATTTTAGTAAAATAATTATGATAATTAATTATAAATTTAATTTCTGAAATAAACTAAACAAAAATTATATTTATCGATATTTTCAGTATATATTTTAAAATGCCATTTATAAAAAATTATTTCAAATAATTTGATTAAAAATTTTATTTTAGTAAAATAATTATGATAATTAATTATAAATTTAATTTCTGAAATAAACTAAACAAAAATTATATTTATCGATATTTTCAGTATATATTTTAAAATGCCATTTATAAAAAATTATTTCAAATAATTTGATTAAAAATTTTATTTTAGTAAAATAATTATAGATAATTAATTATAAATTTAATTTCTGAAATAAACTAAACAAAAATTATATTTATCGATATTTTCAGTATATATTTTAAAATGCCATTTATAAAAAATTATTTCAAATAATTTGATTAAAAATTTTATTTTAGTAAAATAATTATGATAATTAATTATAAATTTAATTTCTGAAATAAACTAAACAAAAATTATATTTATCGATATTTTCAGTATATATTTTAAAATGCCATTTATAAAAAATTATTTCAAATAATTTGATTAAAAATTTTATTTTAGTAAAATAATTATAGATAATTAATTATAAATTTAATTTCTGAAATAAACTAAACAAAAATTATATTTATCGATATTTTCAGTATATATTTTAAAATGCCATTTATAAAAAATTATTTCAAATAATTTGATTAAAAATTTTATTTTAGTAAAATAATTATGATAATTAATTATAAATTTAATTTCTGAAATAAACTAAACAAAAATTATATTTATCGATATTTTCAGTATATATTTTAAAATGCCATTTATAAAAAATTATTTCAAATAATTTGATTAAAAATTTTATTTTAGTAAAATAATTATAGATAATTAATTATAAATTTAATTTCTGAAATAAACTAAACAAAAATTATATTTATCGATATTTTCAGTATATATTTTAAAATGCCATTTATAAAAAATTATTTCAAATAATTTGATTAAAAATTTTATTTTAGTAAAATAATTATGATAATTAATTATAAATTTAATTTCTGAAATAAACTAAACAAAAATTATATTTATCGATATTTTCAGTATATATTTTAAAATGCCATTTATAAAAAATTATTTCAAATAATTTGATTAAAAATTTTATTTTAGTAAAATAATTATAGATAATTAATTATAAATTTAATTTCTGAAATAAACTAAACAAAAATTATATTTATCGATATTTTCAGTATATATTTTAAAATGCCATTTATAAAAAATTATTTCAAATAATTTGATTAAAAATTTTATTTTAGTAAAATAATTATGATAATTAATTATAAATTTAATTTCTGAAATAAACTAAACAAAAATTATATTTATCGATATTTTCAGTATATATTTTAAAATGCCATTTATAAAAAATTATTTCAAATAATTTGATTAAAAATTTTATTTTAGTAAAATAATTATGATAATTAATTATAAATTTAATTTCTGAAATAAACTAAACAAAAATTATATTTATCGATATTTTCAGTATATATTTTAAAATGCCATTTATAAAAAATTATTTCAAATAATTTGATTAAAAATTTTATTTTAGTAAAATAATTATGATAATTAATTATAAATTTAATTTCTGAAATAAACTAAACAAAAATTATATTTATCGATATTTTCAGTATATATTTTAAAATGCCATTTATAAAAAATTATTTCAAATAATTTGATTAAAAATTTTATTTTAGTAAAATAATTATGATAATTAATTATAAATTTAATTTCTGAAATAAACTAAACAAAAATTATATTTATCGATATTTTCAGTATATATTTTAAAATGCCATTTATAAAAAATTATTTCAAATAATTTGATTAAAAATTTTATTTTAGTAAAATAATTATAGATAATTAATTATAAATTTAATTTCTGAAATAAACTAAACAAAAATTATATTTATCGATATTTTCAGTATATATTTTAAAATGCCATTTATAAAAAATTATTTCAAATAATTTGATTAAAAATTTTATTTTAGTAAAATAATTATGATAATTAATTATAAATTTAATTTCTGAAATAAACTAAACAAAAATTATATTTATCGATATTTTCAGTATATATTTTAAAATGCCATTTATAAAAAATTATTTCAAATAATTTGATTAAAAATTTTATTTTAGTAAAATAATTATAGATAATTAATTATAAATTTAATTTCTGAAATAAACTAAACAAAAATTATATTTATCGATATTTTCAGTATATATTTTAAAATGCCATTTATAAAAAATTATTTCAAATAATTTGATTAAAAATTTTATTTTAGTAAAATAATTATGATAATTAATTATAAATTTAATTTCTGAAATAAACTAAACAAAAATTATATTTATCGATATTTTCAGTATATATTTTAAAATGCCATTTATAAAAAATTATTTCAAATAATTTGATTAAAAATTTTATTTTAGTAAAATAATTATAGATAATTAATTATAAATTTAATTTCTGAAATAAACTAAACAAAAATTATATTTATCGATATTTTCAGTATATATTTTAAAATGCCATTTATAAAAAATTATTTCAAATAATTTGATTAAAAATTTTATTTTAGTAAAATAATTATGATAATTAATTATAAATTTAATTTCTGAAATAAACTAAACAAAAATTATATTTATCGATATTTTCAGTATATATTTTAAAATGCCATTTATAAAAAATTATTTCAAATAATTTGATTAAAAATTTTATTTTAGTAAAATAATTATGATAATTAATTATAAATTTAATTTCTGAAATAAACTAAACAAAAATTATATTTATCGATATTTTCAGTATATATTTTAAAATGCCATTTATAAAAAATTATTTCAAATAATTTGATTAAAAATTTTATTTTAGTAAAATAATTATGATAATTAATTATAAATTTAATTTCTGAAATAAACTAAACAAAAATTATATTTATCGATATTTTCAGTATATATTTTAAAATGCCATTTATAAAAAATTATTTCAAATAATTTGATTAAAAATTTTATTTTAGTAAAATAATTATAGATAATTAATTATAAATTTAATTTCTGAAATAAACTAAACAAAAATTATATTTATCGATATTTTCAGTATATATTTTAAAATGCCATTTATAAAAATTATTTCAAATAATTTGATTAAAAATTTTATTTTAGTAAAATAATTATAGATAATTAATTATAAATTTAATTTCTGAAATAAACTAAACAAAAATTATATTTATCGATATTTTCAGTATATATTTTAAAATGCCATTTATAAAAAATTATTTCAAATAATTTGATTAAAAATTTTATTTTAGTAAAATAATTATGATAATTAATTATAAATTTAATTTCTGAAATAAACTAAACAAAAATTATATTTATCGATATTTTCAGTATATATTTTAAAATGCCATTTATAAAAAATTATTTCAAATAATTTGATTAAAAATTTTATTTTAGTAAAATAATTATAGATAATTAATTATAAATTTAATTTCTGAAATAAACTAAACAAAAATTATATTTATCGATATTTTCAGTATATATTTTAAAATGCCATTTATAATTAATTATTTCAAATAATTTGATTAAAAATTTTATTTTAGTAAAATAATTATAGATAATTAATTATAAATTTAATTTCTGAAATAAACTAAACAAAAATTATATTTATCGATATTTTCAGTATATATTTTAAAATGCCATTTATAATTAATTATTTCAAATAATTTGATTAAAAATTTTATTTTAGTAAAATAATTATAGATAATTAATTATAAATTTAATTTCTGAAATAAACTAAACAAAAATTATATTTATCGATATTTTCAGTATATATTTTAAAATGCCATTTATAATTAATTATTTCAAATAATTTGATTAAAAATTTTATTTTAGTAAAATAATTATGATAATTAATTATAAATTTAATTTCTGAAATAAACTAAACAAAAATTATATTTATCGATATTTTCAGTATATATTTTAAAATGCCATTTATAAAAAATTATTTCAAATAATTTGATTAAAAATTTTATTTTAGTAAAATAATTATAGATAATTAATTATAAATTTAATTTCTGAAATAAACTAAACAAAAATTATATTTATCGATATTTTCAGTATATATTTTAAAATGCCATTTATAAAAAATTATTTCAAATAATTTGATTAAAAATTTTATTTTAGTAAAATAATTATAGATAATTAATTATAAATTTAATTTCTGAAATAAACTAAACAAAAATTATATTTATCGATATTTTCAGTATATATTTTAAAATGCCATTTATAATTAATTATTTCAAATAATTTGATTAAAAATTTTATTTTAGTAAAATAATTATGATAATTAATTATAAATTTAATTTCTGAAATAAACTAAACAAAAATTATATTTATCGATATTTTCAGTATATATTTTAAAATGCCATTTATAATTAATTATTTCAAATAATTTGATTAAAAATTTTATTTTAGTAAAATAATTATGATAATTAATTATAAATTTAATTTCTGAAATAAACTAAACAAAAATTATATTTATCGATATTTTCAGTATATATTTTAAAATGCCATTTATAAAAAATTATTTCAAATAATTTGATTAAAAATTTTATTTTGATAAAATAATTATGATAATTAATTATAAATTTAATTTCTGAAATAAACTAAACAAAAATTATATTTATCGATATTTTCAGTATATATTTTAAAATGCCATTTATAAAAAATTATTTCAAATAATTTGATTAAAAATTTTATTTTAGTAAAATAATTATGATAATTAATTATAAATTTAATTTCTGAAATAAACTAAACAAAAATTATATTTATCGATATTTTCAGTATATATTTTAAAATGCCATTTATAAAAAATTATTTCAAATAATTTGATTAAAAATTTTATTTTAGTAAAATAATTATGATAATTAATTATAAATTTAATTTCTGAAATAAACTAAACAAAAATTATATTTATCGATATTTTCAGTATATATTTTAAAATGCCATTTATAAAAAATTATTTCAAATAATTTGATTAAAAATTTTATTTTAGTAAAATAATTATAGATAATTAATTATAAATTTAATTTCTGAAATAAACTAAACAAAAATTATATTTATCGATATTTTCAGTATATATTTTAAAATGCCATTTATAAAAAATTATTTCAAATAATTTGATTAAAAATTTTATTTTAGTAAAATAATTATGATAATTAATTATAAATTTAATTTCTGAAATAAACTAAACAAAAATTATATTTATCGATATTTTCAGTATATATTTTAAAATGCCATTTATAATTAATTATTTCAAATAATTTGATTAAAAATTTTATTTTAGTAAAATAATTATGATAATTAATTATAAATTTAATTTCTGAAATAAACTAAACAAAAATTATATTTATCGATATTTTCAGTATATATTTTAAAATGCCATTTATAATTAATTATTTCAAATAATTTGATTAAAAATTTTATTTTAGTAAAATAATTATGATAATTAATTATAAATTTAATTTCTGAAATAAACTAAACAAAAATTATATTTATCGATATTTTCAGTATATATTTTAAAATGCCATTTATAATTAATTATTTCAAATAATTTGATTAAAAATTTTATTTTAGTAAAATAATTATGATAATTAATTATAAATTTAATTTCTGAAATAAACTAAACAAAAATTATATTTATCGATATTTTCAGTATATATTTTAAAATGCCATTTATAATTAATTATTTCAAATAATTTGATTAAAAATTTTATTTTAGTAAAATAATTATGATAATTAATTATAAATTTAATTTCTGAAATAAACTAAACAAAAATTATATTTATCGATATTTTCAGTATATATTTTAAAATGCCATTTATAATTAATTATTTCAAATAATTTGATTAAAAATTTTATTTTAGTAAAATAATTATGATAATTAATTATAAATTTAATTTCTGAAATAAACTAAACAAAAATTATATTTATCGATATTTTCAGTATATATTTTAAAATGCCATTTATAATTAATTATTTCAAATAATTTGATTAAAAATTTTATTTTAGTAAAATAATTATGATAATTAATTATAAATTTAATTTCTGAAATAAACTAAACAAAAATTATATTTATCGATATTTTCAGTATATATTTTAAAATGCCATTTATAATTAATTATTTCAAATAATTTGATTAAAAATTTTATTTTAGTAAAATAATTATGATAATTAATTATAAATTTAATTTCTGAAATAAACTAAACAAAAATTATATTTATCGATATTTTCAGTATATATTTTAAAATGCCATTTATAATTAATTATTTCAAATAATTTGATTAAAAATTTTATTTTAGTAAAATAATTATGATAATTAATTATAAATTTAATTTCTGAAATAAACTAAACAAAAATTATATTTATCGATATTTTCAGTATATATTTTAAAATGCCATTTATAATTAATTATTTCAAATAATTTGATTAAAAATTTTATTTTAGTAAAATAATTATGATAATTAATTATAAATTTAATTTCTGAAATAAACTAAACAAAAATTATATTTATCGATATTTTCAGTATATATTTTAAAATGCCATTTATAATTAATTATTTCAAATAATTTGATTAAAAATTTTATTTTAGTAAAATAATTATGATAATTAATTATAAATTTAATTTCTGAAATAAACTAAACAAAAATTATATTTATCGATATTTTCAGTATATATTTTAAAATGCCATTTATAATTAATTATTTCAAATAATTTGATTAAAAATTTTATTTTAGTAAAATAATTATGATAATTAATTATAAATTTAATTTCTGAAATAAACTAAACAAAAATTATATTTATCGATATTTTCAGTATATATTTTAAAATGCCATTTATAATTAATTATTTCAAATAATTTGATTAAAAATTTTATTTTAGTAAAATAATTATGATAATTAATTATAAATTTAATTTCTGAAATAAACTAAACAAAAATTATATTTATCGATATTTTCAGTATATATTTTAAAATGCCATTTATAATTAATTATTTCAAATAATTTGATTAAAAATTTTATTTTAGTAAAATAATTATGATAATTAATTATAAATTTAATTTCTGAAATAAACTAAACAAAAATTATATTTATCGATATTTTCAGTATATATTTTAAAATGCCATTTATAATTAATTATTTCAAATAATTTGATTAAAAATTTTATTTTAGTAAAATAATTATGATAATTAATTATAAATTTAATTTCTGAAATAAACTAAACAAAAATTATATTTATCGATATTTTCAGTATATATTTTAAAATGCCATTTATAATTAATTATTTCAAATAATTTGATTAAAAATTTTATTTTAGTAAAATAATTATGATAATTAATTATAAATTTAATTTCTGAAATAAACTAAACAAAAATTATATTTATCGATATTTTCAGTATATATTTTAAAATGCCATTTATAATTAATTATTTCAAATAATTTGATTAAAAATTTTATTTTAGTAAAATAATTATAGATAATTAATTATAAATTTAATTTCTGAAATAAACTAAACAAAAATTATATTTATCGATATTTTCAGTATATATTTTAAAATGCCATTTATAATTAATTATTTCAAATAATTTGATTAAAAATTTTATTTTAGTAAAATAATTATGATAATTAATTATAAATTTAATTTCTGAAATAAACTAAACAAAAATTATATTTATCGATATTTTCAGTATATATTTTAAAATGCCATTTATAATTAATTATTTCAAATAATTTGATTAAAAATTTTATTTTAGTAAAATAATTATGATAATTAATTATAAATTTAATTTCTGAAATAAACTAAACAAAAATTATATTTATCGATATTTTCAGTATATATTTTAAAATGCCATTTATAATTAATTATTTCAAATAATTTGATTAAAAATTTTATTTTAGTAAAATAATTATGATAATTAATTATAAATTTAATTTCTGAAATAAACTAAACAAAAATTATATTTATCGATATTTTCAGTATATATTTTAAAATGCCATTTATAATTAATTATTTCAAATAATTTGATTAAAAATTTTATTTTAGTAAAATAATTATGATAATTAATTATAAATTTAATTTCTGAAATAAACTAAACAAAAATTATATTTATCGATATTTTCAGTATATATTTTAAAATGCCATTTATAATTAATTATTTCAAATAATTTGATTAAAAATTTTATTTTAGTAAAATAATTATGATAATTAATTATAAATTTAATTTCTGAAATAAACTAAACAAAAATTATATTTATCGATATTTTCAGTATATATTTTAAAATGCCATTTATAATTAATTATTTCAAATAATTTGATTAAAAATTTTATTTTAGTAAAATAATTATGATAATTAATTATAAATTTAATTTCTGAAATAAACTAAACAAAAATTATATTTATCGATATTTTCAGTATATATTTTAAAATGCCATTTATAATTAATTATTTCAAATAATTTGATTAAAAATTTTATTTTAGTAAAATAATTATGATAATTAATTATAAATTTAATTTCTGAAATAAACTAAACAAAAATTATATTTATCGATATTTTCAGTATATATTTTAAAATGCCATTTATAATTAATTATTTCAAATAATTTGATTAAAAATTTTATTTTAGTAAAATAATTATGATAATTAATTATAAATTTAATTTCTGAAATAAACTAAACAAAAATTATATTTATCGATATTTTCAGTATATATTTTAAAATGCCATTTATAATTAATTATTTCAAATAATTTGATTAAAAATTTTATTTTAGTAAAATAATTATGATAATTAATTATAAATTTAATTTCTGAAATAAACTAAACAAAAATTATATTTATCGATATTTTCAGTATATATTTTAAAATGCCATTTATAATTAATTATTTCAAATAATTTGATTAAAAATTTTATTTTAGTAAAATAATTATGATAATTAATTATAAATTTAATTTCTGAAATAAACTAAACAAAAATTATATTTATCGATATTTTCAGTATATATTTTAAAATGCCATTTATAATTAATTATTTCAAATAATTTGATTAAAAATTTTATTTTAGTAAAATAATTATGATAATTAATTATAAATTTAATTTCTGAAATAAACTAAACAAAAATTATATTTATCGATATTTTCAGTATATATTTTAAAATGCCATTTATAATTAATTATTTCAAATAATTTGATTAAAAATTTTATTTTAGTAAAATAATTATGATAATTAATTATAAATTTAATTTCTGAAATAAACTAAACAAAAATTATATTTATCGATATTTTCAGTATATATTTTAAAATGCCATTTATAATTAATTATTTCAAATAATTTGATTAAAAATTTTATTTTAGTAAAATAATTATGATAATTAATTATAAATTTAATTTCTGAAATAAACTAAACAAAAATTATATTTATCGATATTTTCAGTATATATTTTAAAATGCCATTTATAATTAATTATTTCAAATAATTTGATTAAAAATTTTATTTTAGTAAAATAATTATGATAATTAATTATAAATTTAATTTCTGAAATAAACTAAACAAAAATTATATTTATCGATATTTTCAGTATATATTTTAAAATGCCATTTATAATTAATTATTTCAAATAATTTGATTAAAAATTTTATTTTAGTAAAATAATTATGATAATTAATTATAAATTTAATTTCTGAAATAAACTAAACAAAAATTATATTTATCGATATTTTCAGTATATATTTTAAAATGCCATTTATAATTAATTATTTCAAATAATTTGATTAAAAATTTTATTTTAGTAAAATAATTATAGATAATTAATTATAAATTTAATTTCTGAAATAAACTAAACAAAAATTATATTTATCGATATTTTCAGTATATATTTTAAAATGCCATTTATAATTAATTATTTCAAATAATTTGATTAAAAATTTTATTTTAGTAAAATAATTATAGATAATTAATTATAAATTTAATTTCTGAAATAAACTAAACAAAAATTATATTTATCGATATTTTCAGTATATATTTTAAAATGCCATTTATAATTAATTATTTCAAATAATTTGATTAAAAATTTTATTTTAGTAAAATAATTATAGATAATTAATTATAAATTTAATTTCTGAAATAAACTAAACAAAAATTATATTTATCGATATTTTCAGTATATATTTTAAAATGCCATTTATAATTAATTATTTCAAATAATTTGATTAAAAATTTTATTTTAGTAAAATAATTATAGATAATTAATTATAAATTTAATTTCTGAAATAAACTAAACAAAAATTATATTTATCGATATTTTCAGTATATATTTTAAAATGCCATTTATAATTAATTATTTCAAATAATTTGATTAAAAATTTTATTTTAGTAAAATAATTATAGATAATTAATTATAAATTTAATTTCTGAAATAAACTAAACAAAAATTATATTTATCGATATTTTCAGTATATATTTTAAAATGCCATTTATAATTAATTATTTCAAATAATTTGATTAAAAATTTTATTTTAGTAAAATAATTATAGATAATTAATTATAAATTTAATTTCTGAAATAAACTAAACAAAAATTATATTTATCGATATTTTCAGTATATATTTTAAAATGCCATTTATAATTAATTATTTCAAATAATTTGATTAAAAATTTTATTTTAGTAAAATAATTATAGATAATTAATTATAAATTTAATTTCTGAAATAAACTAAACAAAAATTATATTTATCGATATTTTCAGTATATATTTTAAAATGCCATTTATAAAAAATTATTTCAAATAATTTGATTAAAAATTTTATTTTAGTAAAATAATTATAGATAATTAATTATAAATTTAATTTCTGAAATAAACTAAACAAAAATTATATTTATCGATATTTTCAGTATATATTTTAAAATGCCATTTATAATTAATTAATTATTTCAAATAATTTGATTAAAAATTTTATTTTAGTAAAATAATTATAGATAATTAATTATAAATTTAATTTCTGAAATAAACTAAACAAAAATTATATTTATCGATATTTTCAGTATATATTTTAAAATGCCATTTATAATTAATTATTTCAAATAATTTGATTAAAAATTTTATTTTAGTAAAATAATTATAGATAATTAATTATAAATTTAATTTCTGAAATAAACTAAACAAAAATTATATTTATCGATATTTTCAGTATATATTTTAAAATGCCATTTATAATTAATTATTTTAAATTATTTAATTAAAATTTTTGATTTTGTAAAATAATTATAGATAATTAATTATAAATTTAATTTCTGAAATAAACTAAACAAAAATTATATTTATCGATATTTTCAGTATATATTTTAAAATGCCATTTATAATTAATTATTTCAAATAATTTGATTAAAAATTTTATTTTAGTAAAATAATTATAGATAATTAATTATAAATTTAATTTCTGAAATAAACTAAACAAAAATTATATTTATCGATATTTTCAGTATATATTTTAAAATGCCATTTATAATTAATTATTTCAAATAATTTGATTAAAAATTTTATTTTAGTAAAATAATTATAGATAATTAATTATAAATTTAATTTCTGAAATAAACTAAACAAAAATTATATTTATCGATATTTTCAGTATATATTTTAAAATGCCATTTATAATTAATTATTTTAAATTATTTAATTAAAATTTTTGATTTTGTAAAATAATTATAGATAATTAATTATAAATTTAATTTCTGAAATAAACTAAACAAAAATTATATTTATCGATATTTTCAGTATATATTTTAAAATGCCATTTATAATTAATTATTTTAAATTATTTAATTAAAATTTTTGATTTTGTAAAATAATTATAGATAATTAATTATAAATTTAATTTCTGAAATAAACTAAACAAAAATTATATTTATCGATATTTTCAGTATATTTATATATTTTAAAATGCCATTTATAATTAATTATTTTAAATTATTTAATTAAAATTTTTGATTTTGTAAAATAATTATAGATAATTAATTATAAATTTAATTTCTGAAATAAACTAAACAAAAATTATATTTATCGATATTTTCAGTATATATTTTAAAATGCCATTTATAATTAATTATTTTAAATTATTTAATTAAAATTTTTGATTTTGTAAAATAATTATAGATAATTAATTATAAATTTAATTTCTGAAATAAACTAAACAAAAATTATATTTATCGATATTTTCAGTATATATTTTAAAATGCCATTTATAATTAATTATTTCAAATAATTTGATTAAAAATTTTATTTTAGTAAAATAATTATAGATAATTAATTATAAATTTAATTTCTGAAATAAACTAAACAAAAATTATATTTATCGATATTTTCAGTATATATTTTAAAATGCCATTTATAATTAATTATTTCAAATAATTTGATTAAAAATTTTATTTTAGTAAAATAATTATAGATAATTAATTATAAATTTAATTTCTGAAATAAACTAAACAAAAATTATATTTATCGATATTTTCAGTATATATTTTAAAATGCCATTTATAATTAATTATTTCAAATAATTTGATTAAAAATTTTATTTTAGTAAAATAATTATAGATAATTAATTATAAATTTAATTTCTGAAATAAACTAAACAAAAATTATATTTATCGATATTTTCAGTATATATTTTAAAATGCCATTTATAATTAATTATTTTAAATTATTTAATTAAAATTTTTGATTTTGTAAAATAATTATAGATAATTAATTATAAATTTAATTTCTGAAATAAACTAAACAAAAATTATATTTATCGATATTTTCAGTATATATTTTAAAATGCCATTTATAATTAATTATTTCAAATAATTTGATTAAAAATTTTATTTTAGTAAAATAATTATAGATAATTAATTATAAATTTAATTTCTGAAATAAACTAAACAAAAATATTATATTTATCGATATTTTCAGTATATATTTTAAAATGCCATTTATAATTAATTATTTCAAATAATTTGATTAAAAATTTTATTTTAGTAAAATAATTATAGATAATTAATTATAAATTTAATTTCTGAAATAAACTAAACAAAAATTATATTTATCGATATTTTCAGTATATATTTTAAAATGCCATTTATAATTAATTATTTCAAATAATTTGATTAAAAATTTTATTTTAGTAAAATAATTATGATAATTAATTATAAATTTAATTTCTGAAATAAACTAAACAAAAATTATATTTATCGATATTTTCAGTATATATTTTAAAATGCCATTTATAATTAATTATTTCAAATAATTTGATTAAAAATTTTATTTTAGTAAAATAATTATGATAATTAATTATAAATTTAATTTCTGAAATAAACTAAACAAAAATTATATTTATCGATATTTTCAGTATATATTTTAAAATGCCATTTATAATTAATTATTTTAAATTATTTAATTAAAATTTTTGATTTTGTAAAATAATTATAGATAATTAATTATAAATTTAATTTCTGAAATAAACTAAACAAAAATTATATTTATCGATATTTTCAGTATATATTTTAAAATGCCATTTATAATTAATTATTTCAAATAATTTGATTAAAAATTTTATTTTAGTAAAATAATTATGATAATTAATTATAAATTTAATTTCTGAAATAAACTAAACAAAAATTATATTTATCGATATTTTCAGTATATATTTTAAAATGCCATTTATAATTAATTATTTCAAATAATTTGATTAAAAATTTTATTTTAGTAAAATAATTATGATAATTAATTATAAATTTAATTTCTGAAATAAACTAAACAAAAATTATATTTATCGATATTTTCAGTATATATTTTAAAATGCCATTTATAATTAATTATTTTAAATTATTTAATTAAAATTTTTGATTTTGTAAAATAATTATAGATAATTAATTATAAATTTAATTTCTGAAATAAACTAAACAAAAATTATATTTATCGATATTTTCAGTATATATTTTAAAATGCCATTTATAAAAAATTATTTTAAATAATTTGATTAAAAATTTTATTTTAGTAAAATAATTATAGATAATTAATTATAAATTTAATTTCTGAAATAAACTAAACAAAAATTATATTTATCGATATTTTCAGTATATATTTTAAAATGCCATTTATAATTAATTATTTCAAATAATTTGATTAAAAATTTTATTTTAGTAAAATAATTATAGATAATTAATTATAAATTTAATTTCTGAAATAAACTAAACAAAAATTATATTTATCGATATTTTCAGTATATATTTTAAAATGCCATTTATAATTAATTATTTCAAATAATTTGATTAAAAATTTTATTTTAGTAAAATAATTATAGATAATTAATTATAAATTTAATTTCTGAAATAAACTAAACAAAAATTATATTTATCGATATTTTCAGTATATATTTTAAAATGCCATTTATAATTAATTATTTCAAATAATTTGATTAAAAATTTTATTTTAGTAAAATAATTATGATAATTAATTATAAATTTAATTTCTGAAATAAACTAAACAAAAATTATATTTATCGATATTTTCAGTATATATTTTAAAATGCCATTTATAATTAATTATTTCAAATAATTTGATTAAAAATTTTATTTTAGTAAAATAATTATGATAATTAATTATAAATTTAATTTCTGAAATAAACTAAACAAAAATTATATTTATCGATATTTTCAGTATATATTTTAAAATGCCATTTATAATTAATTATTTTAAATTATTTAATTAAAATTTTTGATTTTGTAAAATAATTATAGATAATTAATTATAAATTTAATTTCTGAAATAAACTAAACAAAAATTATATTTATCGATATTTTCAGTATATATTTTAAAATGCCATTTATAAAAAATTATTTTAAATAATTTGATTAAAAATTTTATTTTATAAAATAATTATAGATAATTAATTATAAATTTAATTTCTGAAATAAACTAAACAAAAATTATATTTATCGATATTTTCAGTATATATTTTAAAATGCCATTTATAATTAATTATTTCAAATAATTTGATTAAAAATTTTATTTTAGTAAAATAATTATAGATAATTAATTATAAATTTAATTTCTGAAATAAACTAAACAAAAATTATATTTATCGATATTTTCAGTATATATTTTAAAATGCCATTTATAATTAATTATTTCAAATAATTTGATTAAAAATTTTATTTTAGTAAAATAATTATAGATAATTAATTATAAATTTAATTTCTGAAATAAACTAAACAAAAATTATATTTATCGATATTTTCAGTATATATTTTAAAATGCCATTTATAATTAATTATTTCAAATAATTTGATTAAAAATTTTATTTTAGTAAAATAATTATAGATAATTAATTATAAATTTAATTTCTGAAATAAACTAAACAAAAATTATATTTATCGATATTTTCAGTATATATTTTAAAATGCCATTTATAATTAATTATTTCAAATAATTTGATTAAAAATTTTATTTTAGTAAAATAATTATAGATAATTAATTATAAATTTAATTTCTGAAATAAACTAAACAAAAATTATATTTATCGATATTTTCAGTATATATTTTAAAATGCCATTTATAATTAATTATTTCAAATAATTTGATTAAAAATTTTATTTTAGTAAAATAATTATAGATAATTAATTATAAATTTAATTTCTGAAATAAACTAAACAAAAATTATATTTATCGATATTTTCAGTATATATTTTAAAATGCCATTTATAATTAATTATTTCAAATAATTTGATTAAAAATTTTATTTTAGTAAAATAATTATGATAATTAATTATAAATTTAATTTCTGAAATAAACTAAACAAAAATTATATTTATCGATATTTTCAGTATATATTTTAAAATGCCATTTATAATTAATTATTTCAAATAATTTGATTAAAAATTTTATTTTAGTAAAATAATTATAGATAATTAATTATAAATTTAATTTCTGAAATAAACTAAACAAAAATTATATTTATCGATATTTTCAGTATATATTTTAAAATGCCATTTATAAAAAATTATTTTAAATAATTTGATTAAAAATTTTATTTTAGTAAAATAATTATAGATAATTAATTATAAATTTAATTTCTGAAATAAACTAAACAAAAATTATATTTATCGATATTTTCAGTATATATTTTAAAATGCCATTTATAATTAATTATTTCAAATAATTTGATTAAAAATTTTATTTTAGTAAAATAATTATAGATAATTAATTATAAATTTAATTTCTGAAATAAACTAAACAAAAATTATATTTATCGATATTTTCAGTATATATTTTAAAATGCCATTTATAATTAATTATTTCAAATAATTTGATTAAAAATTTTATTTTAGTAAAATAATTATAGATAATTAATTATAAATTTAATTTCTGAAATAAACTAAACAAAAATTATATTTATCGATATTTTCAGTATATATTTTAAAATGCCATTTATAATTAATTATTTCAAATAATTTGATTAAAAATTTTATTTTAGTAAAATAATTATAGATAATTAATTATAAATTTAATTTCTGAAATAAACTAAACAAAAATTATATTTATCGATATTTTCAGTATATATTTTAAAATGCCATTTATAATTAATTATTTCAAATAATTTGATTAAAAATTTTATTTTAGTAAAATAATTATGATAATTAATTATAAATTTAATTTCTGAAATAAACTAAACAAAAATTATATTTATCGATATTTTCAGTATATATTTTAAAATGCCATTTATAATTAATTATTTCAAATAATTTGATTAAAAATTTTATTTTAGTAAAATAATTATAGATAATTAATTATAAATTTAATTTCTGAAATAAACTAAACAAAAATTATATTTATCGATATTTTCAGTATATATTTTAAAATGCCATTTATAAAAAATTATTTTAAATAATTTGATTAAAAATTTTAGTAAAATAATTATAGATAATTAATTATAAATTTAATTTCTGAAATAAACTAAACAAAAATTATATTTATCGATATTTTCAGTATATATTTTAAAATGCCATTTATAATTAATTATTTCAAATAATTTGATTAAAAATTTTATTTTAGTAAAATAATTATAGATAATTAATTATAAATTTAATTTCTGAAATAAACTAAACAAAAATTATATTTATCGATATTTTCAGTATATATTTTAAAATGCCATTTATAATTAATTATTTCAAATAATTTGATTAAAAATTTTATTTTAGTAAAATAATTATAGATAATTAATTATAAATTTAATTTCTGAAATAAACTAAACAAAAATTATATTTATCGATATTTTCAGTATATATTTTAAAATGCCATTTATAATTAATTATTTCAAATAATTTGATTAAAAATTTTATTTTAGTAAAATAATTATAGATAATTAATTATAAATTTAATTTCTGAAATAAACTAAACAAAAATTATATTTATCGATATTTTCAGTATATATTTTAAAATGCCATTTATAATTAATTATTTCAAATAATTTGATTAAAAATTTTATTTTAGTAAAATAATTATAGATAATTAATTATAAATTTAATTTCTGAAATAAACTAAACAAAAATTATATTTATCGATATTTTCAGTATATATTTTAAAATGCCATTTATAATTAATTATTTCAAATAATTTGATTAAAAATTTTATTTTAGTAAAATAATTATAGATAATTAATTATAAATTTAATTTCTGAAATAAACTAAACAAAAATTATATTTATCGATATTTTCAGTATATATTTTAAAATGCCATTTATAATTAATTATTTCAAATAATTTGATTAAAAATTTTATTTTAGTAAAATAATTATAGATAATTAATTATAAATTTAATTTCTGAAATAAACTAAACAAAAATTATATTTATCGATATTTTCAGTATATATTTTAAAATGCCATTTATAATTAATTATTTCAAATAATTTGATTAAAAATTTTATTTTAGTAAAATAATTATAGATAATTAATTATAAATTTAATTTCTGAAATAAACTAAACAAAAATTATATTTATCGATATTTTCAGTATATATTTTAAAATGCCATTTATAATTAATTATTTCAAATAATTTGATTAAAAATTTTATTTTAGTAAAATAATTATAGATAATTAATTATAAATTTAATTTCTGAAATAAACTAAACAAAAATTATATTTATCGATATTTTCAGTATATATTTTAAAATGCCATTTATAATTAATTATTTCAAATAATTTGATTAAAAATTTTATTTTAGTAAAATAATTATAGATAATTAATTATAAATTTAATTTCTGAAATAAACTAAACAAAAATTATATTTATCGATATTTTCAGTATATATTTTAAAATGCCATTTATAATTAATTATTTCAAATAATTTGATTAAAAATTTTATTTTAGTAAAATAATTATAGATAATTAATTATAAATTTAATTTCTGAAATAAACTAAACAAAAATTATATTTATCGATATTTTCAGTATATATTTTAAAATGCCATTTATAATTAATTATTTCAAATAATTTGATTAAAAATTTTATTTTAGTAAAATAATTATAGATAATTAATTATAAATTTAATTTCTGAAATAAACTAAACAAAAATTATATTTATCGATATTTTCAGTATATATTTTAAAATGCCATTTATAATTAATTATTTCAAATAATTTGATTAAAAATTTTATTTTAGTAAAATAATTATAGATAATTAATTATAAATTTAATTTCTGAAATAAACTAAACAAAAATTATATTTATCGATATTTTCAGTATATATTTTAAAATGCCATTTATAATTAATTATTTCAAATAATTTGATTAAAAATTTTATTTTAGTAAAATAATTATAGATAATTAATTATAAATTTAATTTCTGAAATAAACTAAACAAAAATTATATTTATCGATATTTTCAGTATATATTTTAAAATGCCATTTATAATTAATTATTTCAAATAATTTGATTAAAAATTTTATTTTAGTAAAATAATTATAGATAATTAATTATAAATTTAATTTCTGAAATAAACTAAACAAAAATTATATTTATCGATATTTTCAGTATATATTTTAAAATGCCATTTATAATTAATTATTTCAAATAATTTGATTAAAAATTTTATTTTAGTAAAATAATTATAGATAATTAATTATAAATTTAATTTCTGAAATAAACTAAACAAAAATTATATTTATCGATATTTTCAGTATATATTTTAAAATGCCATTTATAATTAATTATTTCAAATAATTTGATTAAAAATTTTATTTTAGTAAAATAATTATAGATAATTAATTATAAATTTAATTTCTGAAATAAACTAAACAAAAATTATATTTATCGATATTTTCAGTATATATTTTAAAATGCCATTTATAATTAATTATTTCAAATAATTTGATTAAAAATTTTATTTTAGTAAAATAATTATAGATAATTAATTATAAATTTAATTTCTGAAATAAACTAAACAAAAATTATATTTATCGATATTTTCAGTATATATTTTAAAATGCCATTTATAATTAATTATTTCAAATAATTTGATTAAAAATTTTATTTTAGTAAAATAATTATAGATAATTAATTATAAATTTAATTTCTGAAATAAACTAAACAAAAATTATATTTATCGATATTTTCAGTATATATTTTAAAATGCCATTTATAATTAATTATTTCAAATAATTTGATTAAAAATTTTATTTTAGTAAAATAATTATAGATAATTAATTATAAATTTAATTTCTGAAATAAACTAAACAAAAATTATATTTATCGATATTTTCAGTATATATTTTAAAATGCCATTTATAATTAATTATTTCAAATAATTTGATTAAAAATTTTATTTTAGTAAAATAATTATAGATAATTAATTATAAATTTAATTTCTGAAATAAACTAAACAAAAATTATATTTATCGATATTTTCAGTATATATTTTAAAATGCCATTTATAATTAATTATTTCAAATAATTTGATTAAAAATTTTATTTTAGTAAAATAATTATAGATAATTAATTATAAATTTAATTTCTGAAATAAACTAAACAAAAATTATATTTATCGATATTTTCAGTATATATTTTAAAATGCCATTTATAATTAATTATTTCAAATAATTTGATTAAAAATTTTATTTTAGTAAAATAATTATAGATAATTAATTATAAATTTAATTTCTGAAATAAACTAAACAAAAATTATATTTATCGATATTTTCAGTATATATTTTAAAATGCCATTTATAATTAATTATTTCAAATAATTTGATTAAAAATTTTATTTTAGTAAAATAATTATAGATAATTAATTATAAATTTAATTTCTGAAATAAACTAAACAAAAATTATATTTATCGATATTTTCAGTATATATTTTAAAATGCCATTTATAATTAATTATTTCAAATAATTTGATTAAAAATTTTATTTTAGTAAAATAATTATAGATAATTAATTATAAATTTAATTTCTGAAATAAACTAAACAAAAATTATATTTATCGATATTTTCAGTATATATTTTAAAATGCCATTTATAATTAATTATTTCAAATAATTTGATTAAAAATTTTATTTTAGTAAAATAATTATAGATAATTAATTATAAATTTAATTTCTGAAATAAACTAAACAAAAATTATATTTATCGATATTTTCAGTATATATTTTAAAATGCCATTTATAATTAATTATTTCAAATAATTTGATTAAAAATTTTATTTTAGTAAAATAATTATAGATAATTAATTATAAATTTAATTTCTGAAATAAACTAAACAAAAATTATATTTATCGATATTTTCAGTATATATTTTAAAATGCCATTTATAATTAATTATTTCAAATAATTTGATTAAAAATTTTATTTTAGTAAAATAATTATAGATAATTAATTATAAATTTAATTTCTGAAATAAACTAAACAAAAATTATATTTATCGATATTTTCAGTATATATTTTAAAATGCCATTTATAATTAATTATTTCAAATAATTTGATTAAAAATTTTATTTTAGTAAAATAATTATAGATAATTAATTATAAATTTAATTTCTGAAATAAACTAAACAAAAATTATATTTATCGATATTTTCAGTATATATTTTAAAATGCCATTTATAATTAATTATTTCAAATAATTTGATTAAAAATTTTATTTTAGTAAAATAATTATAGATAATTAATTATAAATTTAATTTCTGAAATAAACTAAACAAAAATTATATTTATCGATATTTTCAGTATATATTTTAAAATGCCATTTATAATTAATTATTTCAAATAATTTGATTAAAAATTTTATTTTAGTAAAATAATTATAGATAATTAATTATAAATTTAATTTCTGAAATAAACTAAACAAAAATTATATTTATCGATATTTTCAGTATATATTTTAAAATGCCATTTATAATTAATTATTTCAAATAATTTGATTAAAAATTTTATTTTAGTAAAATAATTATAGATAATTAATTATAAATTTAATTTCTGAAATAAACTAAACAAAAATTATATTTATCGATATTTTCAGTATATATTTTAAAATGCCATTTATAATTAATTATTTCAAATAATTTGATTAAAAATTTTATTTTAGTAAAATAATTATAGATAATTAATTATAAATTTAATTTCTGAAATAAACTAAACAAAAATTATATTTATCGATATTTTCAGTATATATTTTAAAATGCCATTTATAATTAATTATTTCAAATAATTTGATTAAAAATTTTATTTTAGTAAAATAATTATAGATAATTAATTATAAATTTAATTTCTGAAATAAACTAAACAAAAATTATATTTATCGATATTTTCAGTATATATTTTAAAATGCCATTTATAATTAATTATTTCAAATAATTTGATTAAAAATTTTATTTTAGTAAAATAATTATAGATAATTAATTATAAATTTAATTTCTGAAATAAACTAAACAAAAATTATATTTATCGATATTTTCAGTATATATTTTAAAATGCCATTTATAATTAATTATTTCAAATAATTTGATTAAAAATTTTATTTTAGTAAAATAATTATAGATAATTAATTATAAATTTAATTTCTGAAATAAACTAAACAAAAATTATATTTATCGATATTTTCAGTATATATTTTAAAATGCCATTTATAATTAATTATTTCAAATAATTTGATTAAAAATTTTATTTTAGTAAAATAATTATAGATAATTAATTATAAATTTAATTTCTGAAATAAACTAAACAAAAATTATATTTATCGATATTTTCAGTATATATTTTAAAATGCCATTTATAATTAATTATTTCAAATAATTTGATTAAAAATTTTATTTTAGTAAAATAATTATAGATAATTAATTATAAATTTAATTTCTGAAATAAACTAAACAAAAATTATATTTATCGATATTTTCAGTATATATTTTAAAATGCCATTTATAATTAATTATTTCAAATAATTTGATTAAAAATTTTATTTTAGTAAAATAATTATAGATAATTAATTATAAATTTAATTTCTGAAATAAACTAAACAAAAATTATATTTATCGATATTTTCAGTATATATTTTAAAATGCCATTTATAATTAATTATTTCAAATAATTTGATTAAAAATTTTATTTTAGTAAAATAATTATAGATAATTAATTATAAATTTAATTTCTGAAATAAACTAAACAAAAATTATATTTATCGATATTTTCAGTATATATTTTAAAATGCCATTTATAATTAATTATTTCAAATAATTTGATTAAAAATTTTATTTTAGTAAAATAATTATAGATAATTAATTATAAATTTAATTTCTGAAATAAACTAAACAAAAATTATATTTATCGATATTTTCAGTATATATTTTAAAATGCCATTTATAATTAATTATTTCAAATAATTTGATTAAAAATTTTATTTTAGTAAAATAATTATAGATAATTAATTATAAATTTAATTTCTGAAATAAACTAAACAAAAATTATATTTATCGATATTTTCAGTATATATTTTAAAATGCCATTTATAATTAATTATTTCAAATAATTTGATTAAAAATTTTATTTTAGTAAAATAATTATAGATAATTAATTATAAATTTAATTTCTGAAATAAACTAAACAAAAATTATATTTATCGATATTTTCAGTATATATTTTAAAATGCCATTTATAATTAATTATTTCAAATAATTTGATTAAAAATTTTATTTTAGTAAAATAATTATAGATAATTAATTATAAATTTAATTTCTGAAATAAACTAAACAAAAATTATATTTATCGATATTTTCAGTATATATTTTAAAATGCCATTTATAATTAATTATTTCAAATAATTTGATTAAAAATTTTATTTTAGTAAAATAATTATAGATAATTAATTATAAATTTAATTTCTGAAATAAACTAAACAAAAATTATATTTATCGATATTTTCAGTATATATTTTAAAATGCCATTTATAATTAATTATTTCAAATAATTTGATTAAAAATTTTATTTTAGTAAAATAATTATAGATAATTAATTATAAATTTAATTTCTGAAATAAACTAAACAAAAATTATATTTATCGATATTTTCAGTATATATTTTAAAATGCCATTTATAATTAATTATTTCAAATAATTTGATTAAAAATTTTATTTTAGTAAAATAATTATAGATAATTAATTATAAATTTAATTTCTGAAATAAACTAAACAAAAATTATATTTATCGATATTTTCAGTATATATTTTAAAATGCCATTTATAATTAATTATTTCAAATAATTTGATTAAAAATTTTATTTTAGTAAAATAATTATAGATAATTAATTATAAATTTAATTTCTGAAATAAACTAAACAAAAATTATATTTATCGATATTTTCAGTATATATTTTAAAATGCCATTTATAATTAATTATTTCAAATAATTTGATTAAAAATTTTATTTTAGTAAAATAATTATAGATAATTAATTATAAATTTAATTTCTGAAATAAACTAAACAAAAATTATATTTATCGATATTTTCAGTATATATTTTAAAATGCCATTTATAATTAATTATTTCAAATAATTTGATTAAAAATTTTATTTTAGTAAAATAATTATAGATAATTAATTATAAATTTAATTTCTGAAATAAACTAAACAAAAATTATATTTATCGATATTTTCAGTATATATTTTAAAATGCCATTTATAATTAATTATTTCAAATAATTTGATTAAAAATTTTATTTTAGTAAAATAATTATAGATAATTAATTATAAATTTAATTTCTGAAATAAACTAAACAAAAATTATATTTATCGATATTTTCAGTATATATTTTAAAATGCCATTTATAATTAATTATTTCAAATAATTTGATTAAAAATTTTATTTTAGTAAAATAATTATAGATAATTAATTATAAATTTAATTTCTGAAATAAACTAAACAAAAATTATATTTATCGATATTTTCAGTATATATTTTAAAATGCCATTTATAATTAATTATTTCAAATAATTTGATTAAAAATTTTATTTTAGTAAAATAATTATAGATAATTAATTATAAATTTAATTTCTGAAATAAACTAAACAAAAATTATATTTATCGATATTTTCAGTATATATTTTAAAATGCCATTTATAATTAATTATTTCAAATAATTTGATTAAAAATTTTATTTTAGTAAAATAATTATAGATAATTAATTATAAATTTAATTTCTGAAATAAACTAAACAAAAATTATATTTATCGATATTTTCAGTATATATTTTAAAATGCCATTTATAATTAATTATTTCAAATAATTTGATTAAAAATTTTATTTTAGTAAAATAATTATAGATAATTAATTATAAATTTAATTTCTGAAATAAACTAAACAAAAATTATATTTATCGATATTTTCAGTATATATTTTAAAATGCCATTTATAATTAATTATTTTAATTTGATTAAAATTTTATTTTAGTAAAATAATTATAGATAATTAATTATAAATTTAATTTCTGAAATAAACTAAACAAAAATTATATTTATCGATATTTTCAGTATATATTTTAAAATGCCATTTATAATTAATTATTTCAAATAATTTGATTAAAAATTTTATTTTAGTAAAATAATTATAGATAATTAATTATAAATTTAATTTCTGAAATAAACTAAACAAAAATTATATTTATCGATATTTTCAGTATATATTTTAAAATGCCATTTATAATTAATTATTTCAAATAATTTGATTAAAAATTTTATTTTAGTAAAATAATTATAGATAATTAATTATAAATTTAATTTCTGAAATAAACTAAACAAAAATTATATTTATCGATATTTTCAGTATATATTTTAAAATGCCATTTATAATTAATTATTTCAAATAATTTGATTAAAAATTTTATTTTAGTAAAATAATTATAGATAATTAATTATAAATTTAATAAACTAAACAAAATTATATTTATCGATATTTTCAGTATATATTTTAAAATGCCATTTATAATTAATTATTTCAAATAATTTGATTAAAAATTTTATTTTAGTAAAATAATTATAGATAATTAATTATAAATTTAATTTCTGAAATAAACTAAACAAAAATTATATTTATCGATATTTTCAGTATATATTTTAAAATGCCATTTATAATTAATTATTTCAAATAATTTGATTAAAAATTTTATTTTAGTAAAATAATTATAGATAATTAATTATAAATTTAATTTCTGAAATAAACTAAATAAACAAAATTTTAAAATATATTTATAATTATAGATAATTAATTATTTTATCGATATTTTCAGTATATATTTTAAAATGCCATTTATAATTAATTATTTCAAATAATTTGATTAAAAATTTTATTTTAGTAAAATAATTATAGATAATTAATTATAAATTTAATTTCTGAAATAAACTAAACAAAATTATATTTATCGATATTTTCAGTATATATTTTAAAATGCCATTTATAATTAATTATTTCAAATAATTTGATTAAAAATTTTATTTTAGTAAAATAATTATAGATAATTAATTATAAATTTAATTTCTGAAATAAACTAAACAAAAATTATATTTATCGATATTTTCAGTATATATTTTAAAATGCCATTTATAATTAATTATTTCAAATAATTTGATTAAAAATTTTATTTTAGTAAAATAATTATAGATAATTAATTATAAATTTAATTTCTGAAATAAACTAAACAAAAATTATATTTATCGATATTTTCAGTATATATTTTAAAATGCCATTTATAATTAATTATTTCAAATAATTTGATTAAAAATTTTATTTTAGTAAAATAATTATAGATAATTAATTATAAATTTAATTTCTGAAATAAACTAAACAAAAATTATATTTATCGATATTTTCAGTATATATTTTAAAATGCCATTTATAATTAATTATTTCAAATAATTTGATTAAAAATTTTATTTTAGTAAAATAATTATAGATAATTAATTATAAATTTAATTTCTGAAATAAACTAAACAAAAATTATATTTATCGATATTTTCAGTATATATTTTAAAATGCCATTTATAATTAATTATTTCAAATAATTTGATTAAAAATTTTATTTTAGTAAAATAATTATAGATAATTAATTATAAATTTAATTTCTGAAATAAACTAAACAAAAATTATATTTATCGATATTTTCAGTATATATTTTAAAATGCCATTTATAATTAATTATTTCAAATAATTTGATTAAAAATTTTATTTTAGTAAAATAATTATAGATAATTAATTATAAATTTAATTTCTGAAATAAACTAAACAAAAATTATATTTATCGATATTTTCAGTATATATTTTAAAAATGCCATTTATAATTAATTATTTCAAATAATTTGATTAAAAATTTTATTTTAGTAAAATAATTATAGATAATTAATTATAAATTTAATTTCTGAAATAAACTAAACAAAATTATAT
>JAGUQR010000185.1:0-31943 GCA_018905775.1 Meloidogyne exigua
ATTATGATAATTAATTATAAATTTAATTTCTGAAATAAACTAAACAAAAATTATATTTATCGATATTTTCAGTATATATTTTAAAATGCCATTTATAATTAATTATTTCAAATAATTTGATTAAAAATTTTATTTTAGTAAAATAATTATGATAATTAATTATAAATTTAATTTCTGAAATAAACTAAACAAAAATTATATTTATCGATATTTTCAGTATATATTTTAAAATGCCATTTATAATTAATTATTTCAAATAATTTGATTAAAAATTTTATTTTAGTAAAATAATTATAGATAATTAATTATAAATTTAATTTCTGAAATAAACTAAACAAAAATTATATTTATCGATATTTTCAGTATATATTTTAAAATGCCATTTATAATTAATTATTTCAAATAATTTGATTAAAAATTTTATTTTAGTAAAATAATTATAGATAATTAATTATAAATTTAATTTCTGAAATAAACTAAACAAAAATTATATTTATCGATATTTTCAGTATATATTTTAAAATGCCATTTATAATTAATTATTTCAAATAATTTGATTAAAAATTTTATTTTTAGTAAAATAATTATAGATAATTAATTATAAATTTAATTTCTGAAATAAACTAAACAAAAATTATATTTATCGATATTTTCAGTATATATTTTAAAATGCCATTTATAATTAATTATTTCAAATAATTTGATTAAAAATTTTATTTTAGTAAAATAATTATAGATAATTAATTATAAATTTAATTTCTGAAATAAACTAAACAAAAATTATATTTATCGATATTTTCAGTATATATTTTAAAATGCCATTTATAATTAATTATTTCAAATAATTTGATTAAAAATTTTATTTTAGTAAAATAATTATGATAATTAATTATAAATTTAATTTCTGAAATAAACTAAACAAAAATTATATTTATCGATATTTTCAGTATATATTTTAAAAATGCCATTTATAATTAATTATTTTAAATTATTTAATTAAAAATTTTATTTTGTAAAATAATTATGATAATTAATTATAAATTTAATTTCTGAAATAAACTAAACAAAAATTATATTTATCGATATTTTCAGTATATATTTTAAAATGCCATTTTATAATTAATTATTTTAAATAATTTAATTAAAAATTTTATTTTAGTAAAATAATTATAGATAATTAATTATAAATTTAATTTCTGAAATAAACTAAACAAAAATTATATTTATCGATATTTTCAGTATATATTTTAAAATGCCATTTATAATTAATTATTTTTAAATAATTTGATTAAAAATTTTATTTTAGTAAAATAATTATAGATAATTAATTATAAATTTAATTTCTGAAATAAACTAAACAAAAATTATATTTATCGATATTTTCAGTATATATTTTAAAATGCCATTTATAATTAATTATTTCAAATAATTTGATTAAAAATTTTATTTTAGTAAAATAATTATAGATAATTAATTATAAATTTAATTTCTGAAATAAACTAAACAAAAATTATATTTATCGATATTTTCAGTATATATTTTAAAATGCCATTTATAATTAATTATTTCAAATAATTTGATTAAAAATTTTATTTTAGTAAAATAATTATAGATAATTAATTATAAATTTAATTTCTGAAATAAACTAAACAAAAATTATATTTATCGATATTTTCAGTATATATTTTAAAATGCCATTTATAATTAATTATTTCAAATAATTTGATTAAAAATTTTATTTTAGTAAAATAATTATAGATAATTAATTATAAATTTAATTTCTGAAATAAACTAAACAAAAATTATATTTATCGATATTTTCAGTATATATTTTAAAATGCCATTTTATAAAAAATTATTTCAAATAATTTGATTAAAAATTTTATTTTAGTAAAATAATTATAGATAATTAATTATAAATTTAATTTCTGAAATAAACTAAACAAAAATTATATTTATCGATATTTTCAGTATATATTTTAAAATGCCATTTATAATTAATTATTTCAAATAATTTGATTAAAAATTTTATTTTAGTAAAATAATTATAGATAATTAATTATAAATTTAATTTCTGAAATAAACTAAACAAAAATTATATTTATCGATATTTTCAGTATATATTTTAAAATGCCATTTATAATTAATTATTTCAAATAATTTGATTAAAAATTTTATTTTAGTAAAATAATTATAGATAATTAATTATAAATTTAATTTCTGAAATAAACTAAACAAAAATTATATTTATCGATATTTTCAGTATATATTTTAAAATGCCATTTATAATTAATTATTTCAAATAATTTGATTAAAAATTTTATTTTAGTAAAATAATTATAGATAATTAATTATAAATTTAATTTCTGAAATAAACTAAACAAAAATTATATTTATCGATATTTTATATATTTTTAAAATGCCATTTATAATTAATTATTTCAAATAATTTGATTAAAAATTTTATTTTAGTAAAATAATTATAGATAATTAATTATAAATTTAATTTCTGAAATAAACTAAACAAAAATTATATTTATCGATATTTTCAGTATATATTTTAAAATGCCATTTATAATTAATTATTTCAAATAATTTGATTAAAAATTTTATTTTAGTAAAATAATTATAGATAATTAATTATAAATTTAATTTCTGAAATAAACTAAACAAAAATTATATTTATCGATATTTTCAGTATATATATTTTAAAATGCCATTTATAATTAATTATTTCAAATAATTTGATTAAAAATTTTATTTTAGTAAAATAATTATAGATAATTAATTATAAATTTAATTTCTGAAATAAACTAAACAAAAATTATATTTATCGATATTTTCAGTATATATTTTAAAATGCCATTTATAATTAATTATTTCAAATAATTTGATTAAAAATTTTATTTTAGTAAAATAATTATAGATAATTAATTATAAATTTAATTTCTGAAATAAACTAAACAAAAATTATATTTATCGATATTTTCAGTATATATTTTAAAATGCCATTTATAATTAATTATTTCAAATAATTTGATTAAAAATTTTATTTTAGTAAAATAATTATAGATAATTAATTATAAATTTAATTTCTGAAATAAACTAAACAAAAATTATATTTATCGATATTTTCAGTATATATTTTAAAATGCCATTTATAATTAATTATTTCAAATAATTTGATTAAAAATTTTATTTTAGTAAAATAATTATAGATAATTAATTATAAATTTAATTTCTGAAATAAACTAAACAAAAATTATATTTATCGATATTTTCAGTATATATATTTTAAAATGCCATTTATAATTAATTATTTCAAATAATTTGATTAAAAATTTTATTTTAGTAAAATAATTATAGATAATTAATTATAAATTTAATTTCTGAAATAAACTAAACAAAAATTATATTTATCGATATTTTCAGTATATATATTTTAAAATGCCATTTATAATTAATTATTTCAAATAATTTGATTAAAAATTTTATTTTAGTAAAATAATTATAGATAATTAATTATAAATTTAATTTCTGAAATAATTTAAAATGCCATTTCAAATAAATTAATTAAAAATAATTTGATTAAAAAATTTTATTTTAGTAAAATAATTATAGATAATTAATTATAAATTTAATTTCTGAAATAAACTAAACAAAAATTATATTTATCGATATTTTCAGTATATATTTTAAAATGCCATTTATAATTAATTATTTCAAATAATTTGATTAAAAATTTTATTTTAGTAAAATAATTATAGATAATTAATTATAAATTTAATTTCTGAAATAAACTAAACAAAAATTATATTTATCGATATTTTCAGTATATATTTTAAAATGCCATTTATAATTAATTATTTCAAATAATTTGATTAAAAATTTTATTTTAGTAAAATAATTATAGATAATTAATTATAAATTTAATTTCTGAAATAAACTAAACAAAAATTATATTTATCGATATTTTCAGTATATATTTTAAAATGCCATTTATAATTAATTATTTCAAATAATTTGATTAAAAATTTTATTTTAGTAAAATAATTATAGATAATTAATTATAAATTTAATTTCTGAAATAAACTAAACAAAAATTATATTTATCGATATTTTCAGTATATATTTTAAAATGCCATTTATAATTAATTATTTCAAATAATTTGATTAAAAATTCAGTATATATTTTAAAAATGCCATTTATAATTAATTATTTCAAATAATTTGATTAAAAATTTTATTTTAGTAAAATAATTATAGATAATTAATTATAAATTTAATTTCTGAAATAAACTAAACAAAAATTATATTTATCGATATTTTCAGTATATATTTTAAAATGCCATTTATAATTAATTATTTCAAATAATTTGATTAAAAATTTTATTTTAGTAAAATAATTATAGATAATTAATTATAAATTTAATTTCTGAAATAAACTAAACAAAAATTATATTTATCGATATTTTCAGTATATATTTTAAAATGCCATTTATAATTAATTATTTCAAATAATTTGATTAAAAATTTTATTTTAGTAAAATAATTATAGATAATTAATTATAAATTTAATTTCTGAAATAAACTAAACAAAAATTATATTTATCGATATTTTCAGTATATATTTTAAAATGCCATTTATAATTAATTATTTCAAATAATTTGATTAAAAATTTTATTTTAGTAAAATAATTATAGATAATTAATTATAAATTTAATTTCTGAAATAAACTAAACAAAAATTATATTTATCGATATTTTCAGTATATATTTTAAAAATGCCATTTATAATTAATTATTTCAAATAATTTGATTAAAAATTTTATTTTAGTAAAATAATTATAGATAATTAATTATAAATTTAATTTCTGAAATAAACTAAACAAAAATTATATTTATCGATATTTTCAGTATATATTTTAAAATGCCATTTATAATTAATTATTTCAAATAATTTGATTAAAAATTTTATTTTAGTAAAATAATTATAGATAATTAATTATAAATTTAATTTCTGAAATAAACTAAACATTTTCAGTATATATTTTAAAATGCCATTTATAATTAATTATTTCAAATAATTTGATTAAAAATTTTATTTTAGTAAAATAATTATAGATAATTAATTATAAATTTAATTTCTGAAATAAACTAAACAAAAATTATATTTATCGATATTTTCAGTATATATTTTAAAATGCCATTTATAATTAATTATTTCAAATAATTTGATTAAAAATTTTATTTTAGTAAAATAATTATAGATAATTAATTATAAATTTAATTTCTGAAATAAACTAAACAAAAATTATATTTATCGATATTTTCAGTATATATTTTAAAATGCCATTTATAATTAATTATTTCAAATAATTTGATTAAAAATTTTATTTTAGTAAAATAATTATGATAATTAATTATAAATTTAATTTCTGAAATAAACTAAACAAAAATTATATTTATCGATATTTTCAGTATATATTTTAAATGCCATATTTCAAATAATTTGATTAAAAATTTTATTTTAGTAAAATAATTATAGATAATTAATTATAAATTTAATTTCTGAAATAAACTAAACAAAAATTATATTTATCGATATTTTCAGTATATATTTTAAAATGCCATTTATAATTAATTATTTCAAATAATTTGATTAAAAATTTTATTTTAGTAAAATAATTATAGATAATTAATTATAAATTTAATTTCTGAAATAAACTAAACAAAAATTATATTTATCGATATTTTCAGTATATATTTTAAAATGCCATTTATAATTAATTATTTCAAATAATTTGATTAAAAATTTTATTTTAGTAAAATAATTATAGATAATTAATTATAAATTTAATTTCTGAAATAAACTAAACAAAAATTATATTTATCGATATTTTCAGTATATATTTTAAAATGCCATTTATAATTAATTATTTCAAATAATTTGATTAAAAATTTTATTTTAGTAAAATAATTATAGATAATTAATTATAAATTTAATTTCTGAAATAAACTAAACAAAAATTATATTTATCGATATTTTCAGTATATATTTTAAAATGCCATTTATAATTAATTATTTCAAATAATTTGATTAAAAATTTTATTTTAGTAAAATAATTATAGATAATTAATTATAAATTTAATTTCTGAAATAAACTAAACAAAAATTATATTTATCGATATTTTCAGTATATATTTTAAAATGCCATTTATAATTAATTATTTCAAATAATTTGATTAAAAATTTTATTTTAGTAAAATAATTATAGATAATTAATTATAAATTTAATTTCTGAAATAAACTAAACAAAAATTATATTTATCGATATTTTCAGTATATATTTTAAAATGCCATTTATAATTAATTATTTCAAATAATTTGATTAAAAATTTTATTTTAGTAAAATAATTATAGATAATTAATTATAAATTTAATTTCTGAAATAAACTAAACAAAAATTATATTTATCGATATTTTCAGTATATATTTTAAAATGCCATTTATAATTAATTATTTCAAATAATTTGATTAAAAATTTTATTTTAGTAAAATAATTATAGATAATTAATTATAAATTTAATTTCTGAAATAAACTAAACAAAAATTATATTTATCGATATTTTCAGTATATATTTTAAAATGCCATTTATAATTAATTATTTCAAATAATTTGATTAAAAATTTTATTTTAGTAAAATAATTATAGATAATTAATTATAAATTTAATTTCTGAAATAAACTAAACAAAAATTATATTTATCGATATTTTCAGTATATATTTTAAAATGCCATTTATAATTAATTATTTCAAATAATTTGATTAAAAATTTTATTTTAGTAAAATAATTATAGATAATTAATTATAAATTTAATTTCTGAAATAAACTAAACAAAAATTATATTTATCGATATTTTCAGTATATATTTTAAAATGCCATTTATAATTAATTATTTCAAATAATTTGATTAAAAATTTTATTTTAGTAAAATAATTATAGATAATTAATTATAAATTTAATTTCTGAAATAAACTAAACAAAAATTATATTTATCGATATTTTCAGTATATATTTTAAAATGCCATTTATAATTAATTATTTCAAATAATTTGATTAAAAATTTTATTTTAGTAAAATAATTATAGATAATTAATTATAAATTTAATTTCTGAAATAAACTAAACAAAAATTATATTTATCGATATTTTCAGTATATATTTTAAAATGCCATTTATAATTAATTATTTCAAATAATTTGATTAAAAATTTTATTTTAGTAAAATAATTATAGATAATTAATTATAAATTTAATTTCTGAAATAAACTAAACAAAAATTATATTTATCGATATTTTCAGTATATATTTTAAAATGCCATTTATAATTAATTATTTCAAATAATTTGATTAAAAATTTTATTTTAGTAAAATAATTATAGATAATTAATTATAAATTTAATTTCTGAAATAAACTAAACAAAAATTATATTTATCGATATTTTCAGTATATATTTTAAAATGCCATTTATAATTAATTATTTCAAATAATTTGATTAAAAATTTTATTTTAGTAAAATAATTATAGATAATTAATTATAAATTTAATTTCTGAAATAAACTAAACAAAAATTATATTTATCGATATTTTCAGTATATATTTTAAAATGCCATTTATAATTAATTATTTCAAATAATTTGATTAAAAATTTTATTTTAGTAAAATAATTATAGATAATTAATTATAAATTTAATTTCTGAAATAAACTAAACAAAAATTATATTTATCGATATTTTCAGTATATATTTTAAAATGCCATTTATAATTAATTATTTCAAATAATTTGATTAAAAATTTTATTTTAGTAAAATAATTATAGATAATTAATTATAAATTTAATTTCTGAAATAAACTAAACAAAAATTATATTTATCGATATTTTCAGTATATATTTTAAAATGCCATTTATAATTAATTATTTCAAATAATTTGATTAAAAATTTTATTTTAGTAAAATAATTATAGATAATTAATTATAAATTTAATTTCTGAAATAAACTAAACAAAAATTATATTTATCGATATTTTCAGTATATATTTTAAAATGCCATTTATAATTAATTATTTCAAATAATTTGATTAAAAATTTTATTTTAGTAAAATAATTATAGATAATTAATTATAAATTTAATTTCTGAAATAAACTAAACAAAAATTATATTTATCGATATTTTCAGTATATATTTTAAAATGCCATTTATAATTAATTATTTCAAATAATTTGATTAAAAATTTTATTTTAGTAAAATAATTATAGATAATTAATTATAAATTTAATTTCTGAAATAAACTAAACAAAAATTATATTTATCGATATTTTCAGTATATATTTTAAAATGCCATTTATAATTAATTATTTCAAATAATTTGATTAAAAATTTTATTTTAGTAAAATAATTATAGATAATTAATTATAAATTTAATTTCTGAAATAAACTAAACAAAAATTATATTTATCGATATTTTCAGTATATATTTTAAAATGCCATTTATAATTAATTATTTCAAATAATTTGATTAAAAATTTTATTTTAGTAAAATAATTATAGATAATTAATTATAAATTTAATTTCTGAAATAAACTAAACAAAAATTATATTTATCGATATTTTCAGTATATATTTTAAAATGCCATTTATAATTAATTATTTCAAATAATTTGATTAAAAATTTTATTTTAGTAAAATAATTATAGATAATTAATTATAAATTTAATTTCTGAAATAAACTAAACAAAAATTATATTTATCGATATTTTCAGTATATATTTTAAAATGCCATTTATAATTAATTATTTCAAATAATTTGATTAAAAATTTTATTTTAGTAAAATAATTATAGATAATTAATTATAAATTTAATTTCTGAAATAAACTAAACAAAAATTATATTTATCGATATTTTCAGTATATATTTTAAAATGCCATTTATAATTAATTATTTCAAATAATTTGATTAAAAATTTTATTTTAGTAAAATAATTATAGATAATTAATTATAAATTTAATTTCTGAAATAAACTAAACAAAAATTATATTTATCGATATTTTCAGTATATATTTTAAAATGCCATTTATAATTAATTATTTCAAATAATTTGATTAAAAATTTTATTTTAGTAAAATAATTATAGATAATTAATTATAAATTTAATTTCTGAAATAAACTAAACAAAAATTATATTTATCGATATTTTCAGTATATATTTTAAAATGCCATTTATAATTAATTATTTCAAATAATTTGATTAAAAATTTTATTTTAGTAAAATAATTATAGATAATTAATTATAAATTTAATTTCTGAAATAAACTAAACAAAAATTATATTTATCGATATTTTCAGTATATATTTTAAAATGCCATTTATAATTAATTATTTCAAATAATTTGATTAAAAATTTTATTTTAGTAAAATAATTATAGATAATTAATTATAAATTTAATTTCTGAAATAAACTAAACAAAAATTATATTTATCGATATTTTCAGTATATATTTTAAAATGCCATTTATAATTAATTATTTCAAATAATTTGATTAAAAATTTTATTTTAGTAAAATAATTATAGATAATTAATTATAAATTTAATTTCTGAAATAAACTAAACAAAAATTATATTTATCGATATTTTCAGTATATATTTTAAAATGCCATTTATAATTAATTATTTCAAATAATTTGATTAAAAATTTTATTTTAGTAAAATAATTATAGATAATTAATTATAAATTTAATTTCTGAAATAAACTAAACAAAAATTATATTTATCGATATTTTCAGTATATATTTTAAAATGCCATTTATAATTAATTATTTCAAATAATTTGATTAAAAATTTTATTTTAGTAAAATAATTATAGATAATTAATTATAAATTTAATTTCTGAAATAAACTAAACAAAAATTATATTTATCGATATTTTCAGTATATATTTTAAAATGCCATTTATAATTAATTATTTCAAATAATTTGATTAAAAATTTTATTTTAGTAAAATAATTATAGATAATTAATTATAAATTTAATTTCTGAAATAAACTAAACAAAAATTATATTTATCGATATTTTCAGTATATATTTTAAAATGCCATTTATAATTAATTATTTCAAATAATTTGATTAAAAATTTTATTTTAGTAAAATAATTATAGATAATTAATTATAAATTTAATTTCTGAAATAAACTAAACAAAAATTATATTTATCGATATTTTCAGTATATATTTTAAAATGCCATTTATAATTAATTATTTCAAATAATTTGATTAAAAATTTTATTTTAGTAAAATAATTATAGATAATTAATTATAAATTTAATTTCTGAAATAAACTAAACAAAAATTATATTTATCGATATTTTCAGTATATATTTTAAAATGCCATTTATAATTAATTATTTCAAATAATTTGATTAAAAATTTTATTTTAGTAAAATAATTATAGATAATTAATTATAAATTTAATTTCTGAAATAAACTAAACAAAAATTATATTTATCGATATTTTCAGTATATATTTTAAAATGCCATTTATAATTAATTATTTCAAATAATTTGATTAAAAATTTTATTTTAGTAAAATAATTATAGATAATTAATTATAAATTTAATTTCTGAAATAAACTAAACAAAAATTATATTTATCGATATTTTCAGTATATATTTTAAAATGCCATTTATAATTAATTATTTCAAATAATTTGATTAAAAATTTTATTTTAGTAAAATAATTATAGATAATTAATTATAAATTTAATTTCTGAAATAAACTAAACAAAAATTATATTTATCGATATTTTCAGTATATATTTTAAAATGCCATTTATAATTAATTATTTCAAATAATTTGATTAAAAATTTTATTTTAGTAAAATAATTATAGATAATTAATTATAAATTTAATTTCTGAAATAAACTAAACAAAAATTATATTTATCGATATTTTCAGTATATATTTTAAAATGCCATTTATAATTAATTATTTCAAATAATTTGATTAAAAATTTTATTTTAGTAAAATAATTATAGATAATTAATTATAAATTTAATTTCTGAAATAAACTAAACAAAAATTATATTTATCGATATTTTCAGTATATATTTTAAAATGCCATTTATAATTAATTATTTCAAATAATTTGATTAAAAATTTTATTTTAGTAAAATAATTATAGATAATTAATTATAAATTTAATTTCTGAAATAAACTAAACAAAAATTATATTTATCGATATTTTCAGTATATATTTTAAAATGCCATTTATAATTAATTATTTCAAATAATTTGATTAAAAATTTTATTTTAGTAAAATAATTATAGATAATTAATTATAAATTTAATTTCTGAAATAAACTAAACAAAAATTATATTTATCGATATTTTCAGTATATATTTTAAAATGCCATTTATAATTAATTATTTCAAATAATTTGATTAAAAATTTTATTTTAGTAAAATAATTATAGATAATTAATTATAAATTTAATTTCTGAAATAAACTAAACAAAAATTATATTTATCGATATTTTCAGTATATATTTTAAAATGCCATTTATAATTAATTATTTCAAATAATTTGATTAAAAATTTTATTTTAGTAAAATAATTATAGATAATTAATTATAAATTTAATTTCTGAAATAAACTAAACAAAAATTATATTTATCGATATTTTCAGTATATATTTTAAAATGCCATTTATAATTAATTATTTCAAATAATTTGATTAAAAATTTTATTTTAGTAAAATAATTATAGATAATTAATTATAAATTTAATTTCTGAAATAAACTAAACAAAAATTATATTTATCGATATTTTCAGTATATATTTTAAAATGCCATTTATAATTAATTATTTCAAATAATTTGATTAAAAATTTTATTTTAGTAAAATAATTATAGATAATTAATTATAAATTTAATTTCTGAAATAAACTAAACAAAAATTATATTTATCGATATTTTCAGTATATATTTTAAAATGCCATTTATAATTAATTATTTCAAATAATTTGATTAAAAATTTTATTTTAGTAAAATAATTATAGATAATTAATTATAAATTTAATTTCTGAAATAAACTAAACAAAAATTATATTTATCGATATTTTCAGTATATATTTTAAAATGCCATTTATAATTAATTATTTCAAATAATTTGATTAAAAATTTTATTTTAGTAAAATAATTATAGATAATTAATTATAAATTTAATTTCTGAAATAAACTAAACAAAAATTATATTTATCGATATTTTCAGTATATATTTTAAAATGCCATTTATAATTAATTATTTCAAATAATTTGATTAAAAATTTTATTTTAGTAAAATAATTATAGATAATTAATTATAAATTTAATTTCTGAAATAAACTAAACAAAAATTATATTTATCGATATTTTCAGTATATATTTTAAAATGCCATTTATAATTAATTATTTCAAATAATTTGATTAAAAATTTTATTTTAGTAAAATAATTATAGATAATTAATTATAAATTTAATTTCTGAAATAAACTAAACAAAAATTATATTTATCGATATTTTCAGTATATATTTTAAAATGCCATTTATAATTAATTATTTCAAATAATTTGATTAAAAATTTTATTTTAGTAAAATAATTATAGATAATTAATTATAAATTTAATTTCTGAAATAAACTAAACAAAAATTATATTTATCGATATTTTCAGTATATATTTTAAAATGCCATTTATAATTAATTATTTCAAATAATTTGATTAAAAATTTTATTTTAGTAAAATAATTATAGATAATTAATTATAAATTTAATTTCTGAAATAAACTAAACAAAAATTATATTTATCGATATTTTCAGTATATATTTTAAAATGCCATTTATAATTAATTATTTCAAATAATTTGATTAAAAATTTTATTTTAGTAAAATAATTATAGATAATTAATTATAAATTTAATTTCTGAAATAAACTAAACAAAAATTATATTTATCGATATTTTCAGTATATATTTTAAAATGCCATTTATAATTAATTATTTCAAATAATTTGATTAAAAATTTTATTTTAGTAAAATAATTATAGATAATTAATTATAAATTTAATTTCTGAAATAAACTAAACAAAAATTATATTTATCGATATTTTCAGTATATATTTTAAAATGCCATTTATAATTAATTATTTCAAATAATTTGATTAAAAATTTTATTTTAGTAAAATAATTATAGATAATTAATTATAAATTTAATTTCTGAAATAAACTAAACAAAAATTATATTTATCGATATTTTCAGTATATATTTTAAAATGCCATTTATAATTAATTATTTCAAATAATTTGATTAAAAATTTTATTTTAGTAAAATAATTATAGATAATTAATTATAAATTTAATTTCTGAAATAAACTAAACAAAAATTATATTTATCGATATTTTCAGTATATATTTTAAAATGCCATTTATAATTAATTATTTCAAATAATTTGATTAAAAATTTTATTTTAGTAAAATAATTATAGATAATTAATTATAAATTTAATTTCTGAAATAAACTAAACAAAAATTATATTTATCGATATTTTCAGTATATATTTTAAAATGCCATTTATAATTAATTATTTCAAATAATTTGATTAAAAATTTTATTTTAGTAAAATAATTATAGATAATTAATTATAAATTTAATTTCTGAAATAAACTAAACAAAAATTATATTTATCGATATTTTCAGTATATATTTTAAAATGCCATTTATAATTAATTATTTCAAATAATTTGATTAAAAATTTTATTTTAGTAAAATAATTATAGATAATTAATTATAAATTTAATTTCTGAAATAAACTAAACAAAAATTATATTTATCGATATTTTCAGTATATATTTTAAAATGCCATTTATAATTAATTATTTCAAATAATTTGATTAAAAATTTTATTTTAGTAAAATAATTATAGATAATTAATTATAAATTTAATTTCTGAAATAAACTAAACAAAAATTATATTTATCGATATTTTCAGTATATATTTTAAAATGCCATTTATAATTAATTATTTCAAATAATTTGATTAAAAATTTTATTTTAGTAAAATAATTATAGATAATTAATTATAAATTTAATTTCTGAAATAAACTAAACAAAAATTATATTTATCGATATTTTCAGTATATATTTTAAAATGCCATTTATAATTAATTATTTCAAATAATTTGATTAAAAATTTTATTTTAGTAAAATAATTATAGATAATTAATTATAAATTTAATTTCTGAAATAAACTAAACAAAAATTATATTTATCGATATTTTCAGTATATATTTTAAAATGCCATTTATAATTAATTATTTCAAATAATTTGATTAAAAATTTTATTTTAGTAAAATAATTATAGATAATTAATTATAAATTTAATTTCTGAAATAAACTAAACAAAAATTATATTTATCGATATTTTCAGTATATATTTTAAAATGCCATTTATAATTAATTATTTCAAATAATTTGATTAAAAATTTTATTTTAGTAAAATAATTATAGATAATTAATTATAAATTTAATTTCTGAAATAAACTAAACAAAAATTATATTTATCGATATTTTCAGTATATATTTTAAAATGCCATTTATAATTAATTATTTCAAATAATTTGATTAAAAATTTTATTTTAGTAAAATAATTATAGATAATTAATTATAAATTTAATTTCTGAAATAAACTAAACAAAAATTATATTTATCGATATTTTCAGTATATATTTTAAAATGCCATTTATAATTAATTATTTCAAATAATTTGATTAAAAATTTTATTTTAGTAAAATAATTATAGATAATTAATTATAAATTTAATTTCTGAAATAAACTAAACAAAAATTATATTTATCGATATTTTCAGTATATATTTTAAAATGCCATTTATAATTAATTATTTCAAATAATTTGATTAAAAATTTTATTTTAGTAAAATAATTATAGATAATTAATTATAAATTTAATTTCTGAAATAAACTAAACAAAAATTATATTTATCGATATTTTCAGTATATATTTTAAAATGCCATTTATAATTAATTATTTCAAATAATTTGATTAAAAATTTTATTTTAGTAAAATAATTATAGATAATTAATTATAAATTTAATTTCTGAAATAAACTAAACAAAAATTATATTTATCGATATTTTCAGTATATATTTTAAAATGCCATTTATAATTAATTATTTCAAATAATTTGATTAAAAATTTTATTTTAGTAAAATAATTATAGATAATTAATTATAAATTTAATTTCTGAAATAAACTAAACAAAAATTATATTTATCGATATTTTCAGTATATATTTTAAAATGCCATTTATAATTAATTATTTCAAATAATTTGATTAAAAATTTTATTTTAGTAAAATAATTATAGATAATTAATTATAAATTTAATTTCTGAAATAAACTAAACAAAAATTATATTTATCGATATTTTCAGTATATATTTTAAAATGCCATTTATAATTAATTATTTCAAATAATTTGATTAAAAATTTTATTTTAGTAAAATAATTATAGATAATTAATTATAAATTTAATTTCTGAAATAAACTAAACAAAAATTATATTTATCGATATTTTCAGTATATATTTTAAAATGCCATTTATAATTAATTATTTCAAATAATTTGATTAAAAATTTTATTTTAGTAAAATAATTATAGATAATTAATTATAAATTTAATTTCTGAAATAAACTAAACAAAAATTATATTTATCGATATTTTCAGTATATATTTTAAAATGCCATTTATAATTAATTATTTCAAATAATTTGATTAAAAATTTTATTTTAGTAAAATAATTATAGATAATTAATTATAAATTTAATTTCTGAAATAAACTAAACAAAAATTATATTTATCGATATTTTCAGTATATATTTTAAAATGCCATTTATAATTAATTATTTCAAATAATTTGATTAAAAATTTTATTTTAGTAAAATAATTATAGATAATTAATTATAAATTTAATTTCTGAAATAAACTAAACAAAAATTATATTTATCGATATTTTCAGTATATATTTTAAAATGCCATTTATAATTAATTATTTCAAATAATTTGATTAAAAATTTTATTTTAGTAAAATAATTATAGATAATTAATTATAAATTTAATTTCTGAAATAAACTAAACAAAAATTATATTTATCGATATTTTCAGTATATATTTTAAAATGCCATTTATAATTAATTATTTCAAATAATTTGATTAAAAATTTTATTTTAGTAAAATAATTATAGATAATTAATTATAAATTTAATTTCTGAAATAAACTAAACAAAAATTATATTTATCGATATTTTCAGTATATATTTTAAAATGCCATTTATAATTAATTATTTCAAATAATTTGATTAAAAATTTTATTTTAGTAAAATAATTATAGATAATTAATTATAAATTTAATTTCTGAAATAAACTAAACAAAAATTATATTTATCGATATTTTCAGTATATATTTTAAAATGCCATTTATAATTAATTATTTCAAATAATTTGATTAAAAATTTTATTTTAGTAAAATAATTATAGATAATTAATTATAAATTTAATTTCTGAAATAAACTAAACAAAAATTATATTTATCGATATTTTCAGTATATATTTTAAAATGCCATTTATAATTAATTATTTCAAATAATTTGATTAAAAATTTTATTTTAGTAAAATAATTATAGATAATTAATTATAAATTTAATTTCTGAAATAAACTAAACAAAAATTATATTTATCGATATTTTCAGTATATATTTTAAAATGCCATTTATAATTAATTATTTCAAATAATTTGATTAAAAATTTTATTTTAGTAAAATAATTATAGATAATTAATTATAAATTTAATTTCTGAAATAAACTAAACAAAAATTATATTTATCGATATTTTCAGTATATATTTTAAAATGCCATTTATAATTAATTATTTCAAATAATTTGATTAAAAATTTTATTTTAGTAAAATAATTATAGATAATTAATTATAAATTTAATTTCTGAAATAAACTAAACAAAAATTATATTTATCGATATTTTCAGTATATATTTTAAAATGCCATTTATAATTAATTATTTCAAATAATTTGATTAAAAATTTTATTTTAGTAAAATAATTATAGATAATTAATTATAAATTTAATTTCTGAAATAAACTAAACAAAAATTATATTTATCGATATTTTCAGTATATATTTTAAAATGCCATTTATAATTAATTATTTCAAATAATTTGATTAAAAATTTTATTTTAGTAAAATAATTATAGATAATTAATTATAAATTTAATTTCTGAAATAAACTAAACAAAAATTATATTTATCGATATTTTCAGTATATATTTTAAAATGCCATTTATAATTAATTATTTCAAATAATTTGATTAAAAATTTTATTTTAGTAAAATAATTATAGATAATTAATTATAAATTTAATTTCTGAAATAAACTAAACAAAAATTATATTTATCGATATTTTCAGTATATATTTTAAAATGCCATTTATAATTAATTATTTCAAATAATTTGATTAAAAATTTTATTTTAGTAAAATAATTATAGATAATTAATTATAAATTTAATTTCTGAAATAAACTAAACAAAAATTATATTTATCGATATTTTCAGTATATATTTTAAAATGCCATTTATAATTAATTATTTCAAATAATTTGATTAAAAATTTTATTTTAGTAAAATAATTATAGATAATTAATTATAAATTTAATTTCTGAAATAAACTAAACAAAAATTATATTTATCGATATTTTCAGTATATATTTTAAAATGCCATTTATAATTAATTATTTCAAATAATTTGATTAAAAATTTTATTTTAGTAAAATAATTATAGATAATTAATTATAAATTTAATTTCTGAAATAAACTAAACAAAAATTATATTTATCGATATTTTCAGTATATATTTTAAAATGCCATTTATAATTAATTATTTCAAATAATTTGATTAAAAATTTTATTTTAGTAAAATAATTATAGATAATTAATTATAAATTTAATTTCTGAAATAAACTAAACAAAAATTATATTTATCGATATTTTCAGTATATATTTTAAAATGCCATTTATAATTAATTATTTCAAATAATTTGATTAAAAATTTTATTTTAGTAAAATAATTATAGATAATTAATTATAAATTTAATTTCTGAAATAAACTAAACAAAAATTATATTTATCGATATTTTCAGTATATATTTTAAAATGCCATTTATAATTAATTATTTCAAATAATTTGATTAAAAATTTTATTTTAGTAAAATAATTATAGATAATTAATTATAAATTTAATTTCTGAAATAAACTAAACAAAAATTATATTTATCGATATTTTCAGTATATATTTTAAAATGCCATTTATAATTAATTATTTCAAATAATTTGATTAAAAATTTTATTTTAGTAAAATAATTATAGATAATTAATTATAAATTTAATTTCTGAAATAAACTAAACAAAAATTATATTTATCGATATTTTCAGTATATATTTTAAAATGCCATTTATAATTAATTATTTCAAATAATTTGATTAAAAATTTTATTTTAGTAAAATAATTATAGATAATTAATTATAAATTTAATTTCTGAAATAAACTAAACAAAAATTATATTTATCGATATTTTCAGTATATATTTTAAAATGCCATTTATAATTAATTATTTCAAATAATTTGATTAAAAATTTTATTTTAGTAAAATAATTATAGATAATTAATTATAAATTTAATTTCTGAAATAAACTAAACAAAAATTATATTTATCGATATTTTCAGTATATATTTTAAAATGCCATTTATAATTAATTATTTCAAATAATTTGATTAAAAATTTTATTTTAGTAAAATAATTATAGATAATTAATTATAAATTTAATTTCTGAAATAAACTAAACAAAAATTATATTTATCGATATTTTCAGTATATATTTTAAAATGCCATTTATAATTAATTATTTCAAATAATTTGATTAAAAATTTTATTTTAGTAAAATAATTATAGATAATTAATTATAAATTTAATTTCTGAAATAAACTAAACAAAAATTATATTTATCGATATTTTCAGTATATATTTTAAAATGCCATTTATAATTAATTATTTCAAATAATTTGATTAAAAATTTTATTTTAGTAAAATAATTATAGATAATTAATTATAAATTTAATTTCTGAAATAAACTAAACAAAAATTATATTTATCGATATTTTCAGTATATATTTTAAAATGCCATTTATAATTAATTATTTCAAATAATTTGATTAAAAATTTTATTTTAGTAAAATAATTATAGATAATTAATTATAAATTTAATTTCTGAAATAAACTAAACAAAAATTATATTTATCGATATTTTCAGTATATATTTTAAAATGCCATTTATAATTAATTATTTCAAATAATTTGATTAAAAATTTTATTTTAGTAAAATAATTATAGATAATTAATTATAAATTTAATTTCTGAAATAAACTAAACAAAAATTATATTTATCGATATTTTCAGTATATATTTTAAAATGCCATTTATAATTAATTATTTCAAATAATTTGATTAAAAATTTTATTTTAGTAAAATAATTATAGATAATTAATTATAAATTTAATTTCTGAAATAAACTAAACAAAAATTATATTTATCGATATTTTCAGTATATATTTTAAAATGCCATTTATAATTAATTATTTCAAATAATTTGATTAAAAATTTTATTTTAGTAAAATAATTATAGATAATTAATTATAAATTTAATTTCTGAAATAAACTAAACAAAAATTATATTTATCGATATTTTCAGTATATATTTTAAAATGCCATTTATAATTAATTATTTCAAATAATTTGATTAAAAATTTTATTTTAGTAAAATAATTATAGATAATTAATTATAAATTTAATTTCTGAAATAAACTAAACAAAAATTATATTTATCGATATTTTCAGTATATATTTTAAAATGCCATTTATAATTAATTATTTCAAATAATTTGATTAAAAATTTTATTTTAGTAAAATAATTATAGATAATTAATTATAAATTTAATTTCTGAAATAAACTAAACAAAAATTATATTTATCGATATTTTCAGTATATATTTTAAAATGCCATTTATAATTAATTATTTCAAATAATTTGATTAAAAATTTTATTTTAGTAAAATAATTATAGATAATTAATTATAAATTTAATTTCTGAAATAAACTAAACAAAAATTATATTTATCGATATTTTCAGTATATATTTTAAAATGCCATTTATAATTAATTATTTCAAATAATTTGATTAAAAATTTTATTTTAGTAAAATAATTATAGATAATTAATTATAAATTTAATTTCTGAAATAAACTAAACAAAAATTATATTTATCGATATTTTCAGTATATATTTTAAAATGCCATTTATAATTAATTATTTCAAATAATTTGATTAAAAATTTTATTTTAGTAAAATAATTATAGATAATTAATTATAAATTTAATTTCTGAAATAAACTAAACAAAAATTATATTTATCGATATTTTCAGTATATATTTTAAAATGCCATTTATAATTAATTATTTCAAATAATTTGATTAAAAATTTTATTTTAGTAAAATAATTATAGATAATTAATTATAAATTTAATTTCTGAAATAAACTAAACAAAAATTATATTTATCGATATTTTCAGTATATATTTTAAAATGCCATTTATAATTAATTATTTCAAATAATTTGATTAAAAATTTTATTTTAGTAAAATAATTATAGATAATTAATTATAAATTTAATTTCTGAAATAAACTAAACAAAAATTATATTTATCGATATTTTCAGTATATATTTTAAAATGCCATTTATAATTAATTATTTCAAATAATTTGATTAAAAATTTTATTTTAGTAAAATAATTATAGATAATTAATTATAAATTTAATTTCTGAAATAAACTAAACAAAAATTATATTTATCGATATTTTCAGTATATATTTTAAAATGCCATTTATAATTAATTATTTCAAATAATTTGATTAAAAATTTTATTTTAGTAAAATAATTATAGATAATTAATTATAAATTTAATTTCTGAAATAAACTAAACAAAAATTATATTTATCGATATTTTCAGTATATATTTTAAAATGCCATTTATAATTAATTATTTCAAATAATTTGATTAAAAATTTTATTTTAGTAAAATAATTATAGATAATTAATTATAAATTTAATTTCTGAAATAAACTAAACAAAAATTATATTTATCGATATTTTCAGTATATATTTTAAAATGCCATTTATAATTAATTATTTCAAATAATTTGATTAAAAATTTTATTTTAGTAAAATAATTATAGATAATTAATTATAAATTTAATTTCTGAAATAAACTAAACAAAAATTATATTTATCGATATTTTCAGTATATATTTTAAAATGCCATTTATAATTAATTATTTCAAATAATTTGATTAAAAATTTTATTTTAGTAAAATAATTATAGATAATTAATTATAAATTTAATTTCTGAAATAAACTAAACAAAAATTATATTTATCGATATTTTCAGTATATATTTTAAAATGCCATTTATAATTAATTATTTCAAATAATTTGATTAAAAATTTTATTTTAGTAAAATAATTATAGATAATTAATTATAAATTTAATTTCTGAAATAAACTAAACAAAAATTATATTTATCGATATTTTCAGTATATATTTTAAAATGCCATTTATAATTAATTATTTCAAATAATTTGATTAAAAATTTTATTTTAGTAAAATAATTATAGATAATTAATTATAAATTTAATTTCTGAAATAAACTAAACAAAAATTATATTTATCGATATTTTCAGTATATATTTTAAAATGCCATTTATAATTAATTATTTCAAATAATTTGATTAAAAATTTTATTTTAGTAAAATAATTATAGATAATTAATTATAAATTTAATTTCTGAAATAAACTAAACAAAAATTATATTTATCGATATTTTCAGTATATATTTTAAAATGCCATTTATAATTAATTATTTCAAATAATTTGATTAAAAATTTTATTTTAGTAAAATAATTATAGATAATTAATTATAAATTTAATTTCTGAAATAAACTAAACAAAAATTATATTTATCGATATTTTCAGTATATATTTTAAAATGCCATTTATAATTAATTATTTCAAATAATTTGATTAAAAATTTTATTTTAGTAAAATAATTATAGATAATTAATTATAAATTTAATTTCTGAAATAAACTAAACAAAAATTATATTTATCGATATTTTCAGTATATATTTTAAAATGCCATTTATAATTAATTATTTCAAATAATTTGATTAAAAATTTTATTTTAGTAAAATAATTATAGATAATTAATTATAAATTTAATTTCTGAAATAAACTAAACAAAAATTATATTTATCGATATTTTCAGTATATATTTTAAAATGCCATTTATAATTAATTATTTCAAATAATTTGATTAAAAATTTTATTTTAGTAAAATAATTATAGATAATTAATTATAAATTTAATTTCTGAAATAAACTAAACAAAAATTATATTTATCGATATTTTCAGTATATATTTTAAAATGCCATTTATAATTAATTATTTCAAATAATTTGATTAAAAATTTTATTTTAGTAAAATAATTATAGATAATTAATTATAAATTTAATTTCTGAAATAAACTAAACAAAAATTATATTTATCGATATTTTCAGTATATATTTTAAAATGCCATTTATAATTAATTATTTCAAATAATTTGATTAAAAATTTTATTTTAGTAAAATAATTATAGATAATTAATTATAAATTTAATTTCTGAAATAAACTAAACAAAAATTATATTTATCGATATTTTCAGTATATATTTTAAAATGCCATTTATAATTAATTATTTCAAATAATTTGATTAAAAATTTTATTTTAGTAAAATAATTATAGATAATTAATTATAAATTTAATTTCTGAAATAAACTAAACAAAAATTATATTTATCGATATTTTCAGTATATATTTTAAAATGCCATTTATAATTAATTATTTCAAATAATTTGATTAAAAATTTTATTTTAGTAAAATAATTATAGATAATTAATTATAAATTTAATTTCTGAAATAAACTAAACAAAAATTATATTTATCGATATTTTCAGTATATATTTTAAAATGCCATTTATAATTAATTATTTCAAATAATTTGATTAAAAATTTTATTTTAGTAAAATAATTATAGATAATTAATTATAAATTTAATTTCTGAAATAAACTAAACAAAAATTATATTTATCGATATTTTCAGTATATATTTTAAAATGCCATTTATAATTAATTATTTCAAATAATTTGATTAAAAATTTTATTTTAGTAAAATAATTATAGATAATTAATTATAAATTTAATTTCTGAAATAAACTAAACAAAAATTATATTTATCGATATTTTCAGTATATATTTTAAAATGCCATTTATAATTAATTATTTCAAATAATTTGATTAAAAATTTTATTTTAGTAAAATAATTATAGATAATTAATTATAAATTTAATTTCTGAAATAAACTAAACAAAAATTATATTTATCGATATTTTCAGTATATATTTTAAAATGCCATTTATAATTAATTATTTCAAATAATTTGATTAAAAATTTTATTTTAGTAAAATAATTATAGATAATTAATTATAAATTTAATTTCTGAAATAAACTAAACAAAAATTATATTTATCGATATTTTCAGTATATATTTTAAAATGCCATTTATAATTAATTATTTCAAATAATTTGATTAAAAATTTTATTTTAGTAAAATAATTATAGATAATTAATTATAAATTTAATTTCTGAAATAAACTAAACAAAAATTATATTTATCGATATTTTCAGTATATATTTTAAAATGCCATTTATAATTAATTATTTCAAATAATTTGATTAAAAATTTTATTTTAGTAAAATAATTATAGATAATTAATTATAAATTTAATTTCTGAAATAAACTAAACAAAAATTATATTTATCGATATTTTCAGTATATATTTTAAAATGCCATTTATAATTAATTATTTCAAATAATTTGATTAAAAATTTTATTTTAGTAAAATAATTATAGATAATTAATTATAAATTTAATTTCTGAAATAAACTAAACAAAAATTATATTTATCGATATTTTCAGTATATATTTTAAAATGCCATTTATAATTAATTATTTCAAATAATTTGATTAAAAATTTTATTTTAGTAAAATAATTATAGATAATTAATTATAAATTTAATTTCTGAAATAAACTAAACAAAAATTATATTTATCGATATTTTCAGTATATATTTTAAAATGCCATTTATAATTAATTATTTCAAATAATTTGATTAAAAATTTTATTTTAGTAAAATAATTATAGATAATTAATTATAAATTTAATTTCTGAAATAAACTAAACAAAAATTATATTTATCGATATTTTCAGTATATATTTTAAAATGCCATTTATAATTAATTATTTCAAATAATTTGATTAAAAATTTTATTTTAGTAAAATAATTATAGATAATTAATTATAAATTTAATTTCTGAAATAAACTAAACAAAAATTATATTTATCGATATTTTCAGTATATATTTTAAAATGCCATTTATAATTAATTATTTCAAATAATTTGATTAAAAATTTTATTTTAGTAAAATAATTATAGATAATTAATTATAAATTTAATTTCTGAAATAAACTAAACAAAAATTATATTTATCGATATTTTCAGTATATATTTTAAAATGCCATTTATAATTAATTATTTCAAATAATTTGATTAAAAATTTTATTTTAGTAAAATAATTATAGATAATTAATTATAAATTTAATTTCTGAAATAAACTAAACAAAAATTATATTTATCGATATTTTCAGTATATATTTTAAAATGCCATTTATAATTAATTATTTCAAATAATTTGATTAAAAATTTTATTTTAGTAAAATAATTATAGATAATTAATTATAAATTTAATTTCTGAAATAAACTAAACAAAAATTATATTTATCGATATTTTCAGTATATATTTTAAAATGCCATTTATAATTAATTATTTCAAATAATTTGATTAAAAATTTTATTTTAGTAAAATAATTATAGATAATTAATTATAAATTTAATTTCTGAAATAAACTAAACAAAAATTATATTTATCGATATTTTCAGTATATATTTTAAAATGCCATTTATAATTAATTATTTCAAATAATTTGATTAAAAATTTTATTTTAGTAAAATAATTATAGATAATTAATTATAAATTTAATTTCTGAAATAAACTAAACAAAAATTATATTTATCGATATTTTCAGTATATATTTTAAAATGCCATTTATAATTAATTATTTCAAATAATTTGATTAAAAATTTTATTTTAGTAAAATAATTATAGATAATTAATTATAAATTTAATTTCTGAAATAAACTAAACAAAAATTATATTTATCGATATTTTCAGTATATATTTTAAAATGCCATTTATAATTAATTATTTCAAATAATTTGATTAAAAATTTTATTTTAGTAAAATAATTATAGATAATTAATTATAAATTTAATTTCTGAAATAAACTAAACAAAAATTATATTTATCGATATTTTCAGTATATATTTTAAAATGCCATTTATAATTAATTATTTCAAATAATTTGATTAAAAATTTTATTTTAGTAAAATAATTATAGATAATTAATTATAAATTTAATTTCTGAAATAAACTAAACAAAAATTATATTTATCGATATTTTCAGTATATATTTTAAAATGCCATTTATAATTAATTATTTCAAATAATTTGATTAAAAATTTTATTTTAGTAAAATAATTATAGATAATTAATTATAAATTTAATTTCTGAAATAAACTAAACAAAAATTATATTTATCGATATTTTCAGTATATATTTTAAAATGCCATTTATAATTAATTATTTCAAATAATTTGATTAAAAATTTTATTTTAGTAAAATAATTATAGATAATTAATTATAAATTTAATTTCTGAAATAAACTAAACAAAAATTATATTTATCGATATTTTCAGTATATATTTTAAAATGCCATTTATAATTAATTATTTCAAATAATTTGATTAAAAATTTTATTTTAGTAAAATAATTATAGATAATTAATTATAAATTTAATTTCTGAAATAAACTAAACAAAAATTATATTTATCGATATTTTCAGTATATATTTTAAAATGCCATTTATAATTAATTATTTCAAATAATTTGATTAAAAATTTTATTTTAGTAAAATAATTATAGATAATTAATTATAAATTTAATTTCTGAAATAAACTAAAATTTTATTTTGGTCTTGGTTTTCAAAAAAGAAAAGACCATTCAGCCACCGAAGTATTACGATTTTCCTGTTATTTATCTTTATCATCATCAGGGACGGGCGCAAGAGCGAATTAAGTATTTGCCATTTTTTCATCAAGAATTAATATATTATGGTGTAAAAATATTGGTTTATAAGTTTATAATAGAATTTAAACCCGGACCGGGTTTTCCGGGCCTTGTGGCCCGGAACCGGGTATTTTTGAAAATTCCGGTTTTTCCGAGCTAACCGTTTTTTCCTGCTTTATCTGGAAAAACCGGTCCGGGTGCTGTTGTGACGAAAAAGTCCGGGAAAATTTCTATCATACGGTCCAGACAAAAAAAACCTTCAAAAATGCATTCAAATGATTTATATTTTAATTTTTGGTGAACTACATGCGAATTCCATGCGCGCTACACGTTTTTTTTATATAAATTTCCTATTATGAATTAACATTGTTGGCCCCTTAACTTATAGCGGATTTTTTCTGCGTAGTTGGACAATTACAGACTTTCAAAAATTAAAAAGTGAAGGGGGGAGTAAGCTATATTTTGGAGGGAAAAAAGGAGTGATGGAAAAAGAAAGGAGACTTGGAGAAAAGGAAAGAGGAAGGAAAAGAACAAAGGGACTCTAAGCCCGAACTTGGGTTTTCAGCCCCTTGTCAACTTTTTTTTGCCCCCTTTCCGGGTTCTACCCACTTTCTGTCTTGCGTTTTTTTTGCGCTTTTTTGCCCTTAAAAAACGCAAAACGCAACGCAAGGCCAAAAAACAACGCAAATAACGCAAAACGCAAAACGCAATGCGCCCGTCCCTGATCATCATTATAACTAAATTACATTACTTTCCGGAAAACAAAGTTTTATGTTTTTATTTCAGTAATAATAAGTTTCAATGAATTTAAACGGCCATGAACAACAACAACAAACAAACAACTCTTCTTCCATTCATCCTCCTATTGATGACTCCTTTCAACCAAAAAGGTTGACAGCAATTAATGGAAATTCTGATGAATACAATTTGTTTAGAAATTTATCTGCAACAGTATTATATTCATTAAAAAATTTAATTTTTAATTTTAATTTAAGAAATTGGCTGAATTGCAAGAACCCGACAACAGCATTAATATAAACAAATTAAGACGTATCAGTGAATGTGATAAAGAACATTTGGAAGGGAACAATTCTATAATTCATTTACAGGAATCTAAGGTGCTTGTTCTTTATACTGGAGGTATTTAAATATTTTTAAATTAAAATTAAATTAATAGGAACTATTGGAATGAAAAGTTGCAGTGATGGAGGTTAATTAATTCTATTTAAATAAATTGTAACATTTTAAATATTTAAGTATACGCACCTGAACAGTATTATTTGCCCAAAATTATTCGCAATTTGCCACCCTTAAACGACAAAGAATTTGTTGAACATGTCTATGCAGATTCACAATTAAGGCCTTATGCTCTACCATTAGTGCGAGGAATGAAAAAAGAGGGTTGTTTATTGGGTATCTAAAAAATAAATTAAAACTTTAATATATATATTTACCACTAGTTAGTCGAATACGAACCCTTACTTGATTCATCTGATATGACTTTTGATGATTGGACAAGAATTGCAAAGGTTTTTCTTTAATTTATTAAAAGACTGATTTGTCGTTTAAGGACATTAGAAAATCCTATTCTGCTTATGATGGTTTTGTGGTACTTCATGGAACTGATACTTTAGCTTACACTGCCTGCGCCCTTTCTTTTATGATGGAAAACTTGGGAAAGCCTGTTGTATGCTATTTTTCTCTCTCTTTCTTTCTCTTAAACATTTTTATTTTCAGATAATTACAGGAGCACAAGTGAGAGAAATATTTAAATGTTTGGTTGTTTGTTTTTGCAATTGGTTATTTAATTGTTTTTTTCTCAACAAGTTTGTTTGTTTGTTTTATAGTCATGTTTTTGGTTGTTTTTGTGTTGTTAAATGTTTTATTTAATTTTTAATGTTTTTGACTGTTCATTTCTGTTTGTTTGTTTGTATTTTGTTTTTAAATGTTCGTTTGATGTTTATTCTTTGTTTTTATTAAATATATGTTTGTTTATTTTATCTTCTCTTATTTACCTTTAAATTAGATTCCCGTTGGTGAAGTCAGATCAGATGGACGCGAAAACATGATTGGTGCCTTAATAATTGCAGGAAATGTTGATATACCTGAAGTTTGCGTCCTTTTCAATAATCGCCTTTTTCGTGGAAATCGTTGTACAAAAATAGACATTAAAGGGTTGGAAGCGTTTGACAGTCCAAACATGGCTCCTCTTGCTACTTTAGATATTTCTATTAATGGTTAATTTTTTATTTTTTAATTAAATTATTAAATATTATATAGTAAATTATGAATCAATTTTTCGAAGCAGAGAATTGCGCACTTTTACCGTTCAAGAAACACTCTGTCGTAATGTTGTGGTTCTTCGTATTTTCCTTCATTATCTATTGAATCAGTTTCTTTTCTTTCTTTTTAATTAGATTTTTAAAAAAAGAAATTTCAAAGGTTCGAGCTCTTCTTTGCCCTCCTACTCAAGGTGTAGTTCTTCAAACCTATGGGTCAGGAAATGTACCGGCAGGAAGAACTGATGTCATTGACGAAATTAGAAAAGCTGTAGAGCGTGGATGTCTTGTTGTAAATATTTCTCAATGTCCAAAAGGAATAGTTTTCCTTCTTATCAAAATGGAAAGGTTCTTTTATTTCTTTTATTTTTAAATATTTCTTTAAAGATATTAGCAGAGACAGGAGTTATATTTGGATCTGACATGACAATTGAAGCAGCTTTAACTAAATTAGCTTATGTTTTAGCTAAACAAGAATGGAGTTTGGAAACGAAAGCAATGGTAAATTAAAAAACATTTTCTTCAAAACATTTTTGTTTTAATTTTAGATGTTGCGACGTAATTTAGCAGGTGAATTGACTGTTACTCGTTCGTTTGAACTGCCAAATGAACTTGATATGAGTAAGAGAAATCAAAGATTAATTTAATTAAAAAAATCAAGTCCCAAGATTGGCTAAACATTTACGTATTACTTCTTCTAACGAAACTCAAATGCTTCGAAAAAATTCTTTTCCTCCATTGAGTTGTCATGCAGCTTTTGCTAATGATATTTCTAGTTTAGAGGTTAATTTAATTTTTTTCATTTAAATTTTATTAATTTGTTTAGAAGCTTCATCTAAGCGGGGCTGATCTTTCTGGGGTGATTACAATATGCGAACACCTTTGCATATGCCGCTGCTGCTGGAAATACACAAGTAGTGGAATATTTGCTTAGAAAGGGTGCATCCGTTCATATCAGGTTTTTAAAAATTAAAGAAAAATATTTTTATTTTATTTTAGAGATTCTTCTGATGAGAATGCACTAGTTTGTGCTGTCCATTCTGGAAATCTTGAGGTTATTCGAATGATACGGCAAGCAGGGGGTGAATTGGTACAAGCAAAGCAAAGAATAGGTTTTTTAACAATTTAATTTATTTAATTATTTTAATTAATTTAAAAAAGGAGTTGAGCTTGCTTGGCCTCTTTTCAAACGATTTGATAGCCCTAAAGGCTTGGCATGCAGCTGGGGCTGATTTATCAACTGCAGATTACAGTGGTCGAACAGCCTTACATATTGTTAGCTTTAAAATAAATTTTTTTTATTTCTTTTAAAGTCATCTGCTCGAGGATTTGATCATTTATGTGAATTTTTATGTAATAAAGGGGATGTAGATCCAATGATAAAAGATTTTAATGGAAGAACAGCTTTTGATGAAGCTATAACTGGTTCAGAAGAGGGTAGAGTTGGAGATTTAATTGCACCTAATTTTCAGAATATTCTTGCTCTTTTTAGGCTTATTAATAAACAGAAAATTATTAAAAATAATATTAACAGTAGTAATGTTGAGTTTGATTAATCCGGAAAACTTCAGAGAATTAAGTTTTTCCGAATTAAGTTTTTCCGGAAAACTTTTCAGAGAATTAAGTTTTTCCGGAAAACTTTTCAGAGAATTAAGTTTTTCCGGAAAACTTTTCAGAGAATTAAGTTTTTCCGGAAAACTTTTCAGAAAATTAAGTTTTTCCGGAAAACTTTTCAGAATTAATTTTTTCCTGTGTTGTAGTTTCAAAATACGTGTTTTGATTATTTTTATGTTGTTTTATTTCTTATTTCTGTTGCTCAAACAAACCAACCTTTATATTTTGTCTATTTTTTATTAAACGATTAAACATATAAATTTTGAGAATTATTGCAAATAATAAAAAGTGAAGTTGAATGAATTTAAAAAATTAAAATCACGGGGGTTGTCAACATTATTCAATGTAAAAAAATAAAAGTGAACGAATAAAAAGAGAACAAAAATTATTTAACAAGTTTGGAGATTATATTTTTATTTAAAGGAATTTTTCTTTAAAACACATTCCGAAACTTATTTAAATAAAAATATTGAGTAAACATTAAACCCGAAAAAGATATTATTTACTTAAATAGAATTTTTTGAAGCTTATTTAACTATTTTTAAAAGGAAAAAATAAGCTAGAAAAAAAGAAGAGAGAAAGAATCTAATTAATAGATTTTAATTATTTGTAATTATTTTCAGCTTTTAAAGGAGGTTATCCAAACAGTAAATTTTCTTTTGACTAATAATTCCATTGTCCAAGCCATTCTTGGACCATATAATGGAGCAAGTGTGCTATTAATTAAAATTTAAAATTAAATTAAAAAACAATTAACCTCATTAAAGGGCCCAACCATTCTAGAAATACTTCCAGACATTTGAAAGATTCCTTGCTGTGTCCCTTGTCGTCTAGGTCCAATTATATGAGAAAATAATGTATTCATTGCTATATTAAGTATTGAAATGCAAATCCTATAAACATTACATAGGAAATGAAATATAGCCAAACATTTACTTGACTAATACTTCGATTAACTGTTTTAAATTAAAAAAAATAAACTTGTTTTTGATTTAAATAAAGTTGGTAATAAAAATTAAAGTTCAAAATTGTAAAACTTGGATTGTAAAAATAAAATAAACTCTAATCGCAAACTTGCGTTTATTAAAACTTTCAATTGTGGGGTTAAAACAAAACTTATAATTGTAAAAAGTACAACTTTATCTTTACAATTCCAAGTTTATTTAATAATACAATGTAGAAAAATCTTATTTAAAGATTTTAAACTATTAAATTTATTTGTGTTAGCATCCAACAGGCTCATTTTCAGATGGCAAATTTGAAACCTTATAGGCTAAAAAGTTCTGTAAAAATAAAAAGTTTTTCTTTTAATGAATAAAAAGTTACTTTTCAGTATAAAGGAAGAGGTTCAGTTAGAAAAGGCCAAATGAAAAAGTAAATAAATGAAAAGAAGTAACAACTAATAAAGACAAGATACAACTCAATCGAAAATTTAATCTGTAAAAAGAATATAATTTAATAATTAGAAATAGAGTAAAAA